>LBNU01035529.1:0-11868 GCA_014162995.1 Artemisia annua
CTATTGTCGTTTCAGTATCAGCTTGTATATTTCTAGCGTGATCTTTCTTCTCTAAAATAGTCATATGAAAAACCGAGTGATTACAATTAACTTAATACACCAAAACATTTCAAACCATCAAACCATATCATTGAAAAAAAGTTTATGTTGGCAAGCTGACTCTAAAGAAAAAAAAAAATGGCTAATAACTTGTTGAGCGGGCGGGTTAACAGATAAGCTAATTGAGCCAAACTTATCGAATATGATATCTCTTACGAATTGCAAAAAAAAATAAAAAAATAAAATAAAAATGCTGCTCTCATTGAATATTGATGTTTAGTAGCTTACTTAATTAATTACTCTCATGTATGCGTAGAATATAAGCGAGTATAAGCAGTATAACCTTACATTATCCCTCAACTTTTAGACCTTTGGAATGATAAACGTGAAACCATGTCTCAGAATACTAGTTGTTGGAAGGAGACATGGGCTTCATTTAAAAACTACTCCGTAACATATTGCTATATTTAGCTCTTATTTTATAATATAACTACCATGAAGCAATTTTTTTTTTGAGTAATGTTATGGCTAAGAGTTAATAGTACCGTAATGTATCATACATCTTTTATATGTATCAAACAACTTTTTTTCTATTCTATGTACTAAACTAGTAAACTTGATTTTATTGTATTTTTTTGTAAAATTTTTATTTACGTTTTAGCTTAATACTCGTATGGTTATAAGACGAGTCCAATAAGTGTCCAATGGGCTTGAAGCCCACGTTCTAGAAAGAAAAGGAAGGAAGGGAGTGTTGCCCTAATCCTCTCCTATATATAGGACACTATGTAACTCTTTAATATTGTTGGTTAATTTCATATCTTAAGGAAACTCTTGTTCTTTCATCTTTCATACTGATCTTAATCAACCAAGTCTATTTCTCATCTCATTTCTCTCATTTGAATACTTGTGTTTACTAATATGGTGACCTAACATTTACCTTTGAGGGGCCTTGATATTCCGTCCATCGTTTGCCCGATGTGTAACAATGTGATGGAATCTGTGGACCATGTCTTCTTTGGCTGTGACTTGTCTTCTAACGTTCGGTGTCTTGTAAGAAGATGGGTCGATATAGATATGCCCTCCTTTTCTTCTTGGTTCGAATGCCTGCAATGGCTTGAAGTTTGGACAGCTTCTAGGAGTGATAAAGATCGAGTGTACGTCATTTCTGTAGCGTTGTTATGGTNAAAAAAAAAAAAAAAAAAAAAAAAAATAAAAAAAAAAAAAAAAAAAAAAAAAAAAAAAAAAAAAAAAAAAAAAAAAAAAAAAAAAAAAAAAAAAAAAAAGCACAAGATGTTATGTGTGGAGTTCTCGAGCTTCATGCTTAGTCAGAAATATATCTTATACATAGCTAGAATTGAGCTTTGTGCCATTATGTCGATCATGAAGCTAGAACCGGTTAGACACCGGATATGACCAAGTGGCCAAGTGAAGAAGTCGTGCTAGACGTGCACGTTGTCTTACGTTTATATATCATGCTTATATTCACTTTATGATTCAGTGCAATTCTGTTATCTCACTAAGTTTTATAGACATACCATTCTCAGTTTATATTTTTGTAGGTATACAAGATGAGACCATGTACGTGCTAAATGGGGGTATAATAGGTCAAAATGGTGTAGCTCGCAGGTTAGCTACACAACAAAAATAGTTGAATTCTCTGCACTTATTTCTACATGGTATGCTCAACTGGGATTATATATATATATATATATATATATATATATATATATATATATATATATATATATATATATATATATATATATATATATATATATATATATATATATATATTATGAATCATAATTTTGATACATTTATAAGTGTCACAAATATTTTAAAAATAATTCATATTTATAAATGTGTACAATTACAACAAAGCTATATTTATAGGTGTCACAAATGTTTTCACACTTGTAATTATAAACATCTTTTGTTATTTTGCCACACTTATAGGTGTGAACATTCAAATAATTTTTTCACACTTTTAACCATAGACATTTGGATAATATCTCCACACTTATATATGTAGGAAAATTTGTCACACTAATTATTACCACACATGAGCAAGTGTAGACTTTATAATTTTATACATTTTAAGTGTGGACATTTGACTTTTAAAATGTGGAGAATTTAACTAGTTTTTTGTTGTGATAACGAGCTTCTCATTGTTATCATTTTTTATCAGTTTGGAATACTCCTAAATCAAGAACCAACTTCTGTATCAAGTTTAAAGAGGCATAGTTATGTATTTTTACAAAGTTTAGTATTTTATTGGGGCGTTTGGCACATGCCTATTTTTATGTAGAAAATGCGCTTCCACTAGTTTTATCAATGCATACAATTTACAGATATGTATATTTATAATAATAATAATAATAATAATAATAATAATAATAATAATAATAATCTATTGTCGTTTCAGTATCAGCTTGTATATTTCTAGCGTGATCTTTCTTCTCTAAAATAGTCATATGAAAAACCGAGTGATTACAATTAACTTAATACACCAAAACATTTCAAACCATCAAACCATATCATTGAAAAAAAGTTTATGTTGGCAAGCTGACTCTAAAGGAAAAAAAAATGGCTAATAACTTGTTGAGCGGGCGGGTTAACAGATAAGCTAATTGAGCCAAACTTATCGAATATGATATCTCTTACGAATTGCAAAAAAAAATAAAAAAATAAAATAAAAATGCTGCTCTCATTGAATATTGATGTTTAGTAGCTTACTTAATTAATTACTCTCATGTATGCGTAGAATATAAGCGAGTATAAGCAGTATAACCTTACATTATCCCTCAACTTTTAGACCTTTGGAATGATAAACGTGAAACCATGTCTCAGAATACTAGTTGTTGGAAGGAGACATGGGCTTCATTTAAAAACTACTCCGTAACATATTGCTATATTTAGCTCTTATTTTATAATATAACTACCATGAAGCAATTTTTTTTTTGAGTAATGTTATGGCTAAGAGTTAATAGTACCGTAATGTATCATACATCTTTTATATGTATCAAACAACTTTTTTTCTATTCTATGTACTAAACTAGTAAACTTGATTTTATTGTATTTTTTTGTAATAATTTGTTAAATCAAATCGATTCTTATTTTTTATAATTATTTTGATTGAACAAGTTATATAGTCAAATCATTTTGGGGAAGTTTATTGTTTGTAAATATATAATTTCTCATCTTTTTTTATATAATCGAGCGACTGCATTCAACTTTGTATATACATTATTAGTTTGTATTATTTTCTGTCTTTACTTAGATATAAAAAAAAAAAAAAAAAAAAAAAAAAAAAAAAAAAAAAAAAAAAAAAAAAAAAAATCCTCAAAAGGGTACAAAATCTTTTTGGCGGTCTAGAATGTTAGTGGACTAGTAGCCAAGCCCGTTTACAAACAATTTGGTCACCTCTATCGCACTTTTCAAATTCTGGGTCATGTATGATTGTGCGAAGAGCATTGATATAAGGACCTAATTAAATGGACCTAAAAGTTGACCTAATGCATAAATGACTTGTACAATGACTGTACAAGTTATTTATGCATTAGGTCCACTTTTAGGTCCATTTAGTTAGGCCCATTACCATTTTCCTTGTGCGAATGTGCAACTCAATTATCTGCTCGACATGTGTCTCTTTTTTATAATAAAAGTATTGTGATTTGATGTTTTGTCTTATTGTTAATAGTGATGAAAGTTAAAAATAAAGACAAATAATTAAAAAAGTGTCATACTTTGTCACCATTTTTTATTGTGGGTAGCGAACAAATTTTTTTGCTTTTGTAGGTATTTTTCTTTCAAATTCATCTTTTTAGGGTATTTTGCGAAATTTTTGGACATTTTTACCCCTCTTAGTTAATAGAAAAAAAAATTCCATAAAGGGCAAAAATGTCATATAGTACCTTAAAAAGAATAAATTTGAAAAAAAAGTACCCATAAAAATAAAAAAATTTGTTCGCTACCCACAAGAGAAAATGATGACAAGTATAATACTTTTTTTTTTAATCATTTTCCCTTAAAAATAACCTCAATTTAATAGTTTTCTCTGAATACTTATCTTCACTCACACACTTCATGTTACGACCATGCCATCCCATTAACACCAACAGCTCCGGCACCCACCACCGCATCATCACCGTCGCCATTAACACCATTTCACCACCAACCACCACTCCCCTTGCCCCACCACCTATCACAAACCCTTTTACGACCACCTTTCTAAGATCAACCTCTATTATCACCGTCGCCTTGTCATCACCCCATCACCAGATCCAGCCGTTTTTTTTCCTAGGATGGTCTCGTATAAAGACTCCAAAAAAGCTTGCCATCTCGACCTCTTCTCGTTCCTATTAGGTCAAGTAAAGGAGGTAACCATTATCTATTGAGTCGATTGTCACCGTTACTTTCACCATCGTCTTTGTTGATATAATAATGCATAAAACGTTATTAATATTTTCCGATATCCCTACGTTTTGATAATCACAAAATGTAAAAACATTAAACGTAAAATTAATACGTAAACAAGTATTTAGTTACTAATATCATTTCATCCAACAATATCACTTAAGGTATGAATAAACAAATGTCTAATACATTTTATGATTAAAGGGATTTTATTTAAAACACTACAAAGTTTATAAAATGCTATAAACATCTTATATATATTTGAAAAACAATTTTGGTAATTAAAGGAAAATGTTTAATTCGTAACAAATATATGAATTCAAATTTTTAACAAAAATCAGTTAGTTTTTGACCAAATAAACTTTCACCAGAAAAAGACAAGAAAACTGGCCGTTACAGGAGGGCGGCCCCCTTAATTGTAAGGGCGGCCCCCTTAAATTTAAGGGGGCCGGCCACCATTTAAGGGGGCCGGCACGCTCCTGTTGTCAGATTTCTTTGCCTACAAATAAAGGCTCATTTCTGCAATTTTTCCTCACCTTTTGCACGAAAATTTTCAGTCCCAATCCTCTCTAAACATCCTTCTAAATCCTTTGATCATAAGATTATAAGTCTTTGTTTCAAGTGATGCAATCCCTCATCATTCAAAGTGCAAGAGAAGAATACTCCTTCAATATCAAATCAAGAAGTATTGTAGATTAGTTTTGTAGATTGTGTAAATCATTTGTAAAGTTGTGTAGTGCTTGTGATAAGTAGATTTAGGTGGGTAGAAGTTGTGTTGTGAAGAGATAGTAGTGAAGTAGTAGTGGTGTGAAGAAGTAGTGACTAGTTGTGAAGAGTTGTGAGATTGGTTCTAGCTACTATTAGAACTCGACTTTTTGCTTAGTGTCGCTAAACGGTGTAAGCAAAGGTGTGTAAGGTTTCTCCGCCACAAGGGAGTTTGTTGACATAGTGAAGAAAACTCTCGAGTAAGAGACTCGGGGAGTGGAGTAGGGCGAAGAGGAGCTTCGTAGCCGAACCACTATAAATCCTTGTCTTGTGGTTTGATCTTTCTAACTCTATCTTTTCATTACATTTATATTTACATTATATTAGCTTAGTTAGTTAGTTAGAATTGTTCATATAGTGCAAGTATTGTATTCACATAAACTAGAATCGAAGTGTTTTTGAAAACAAAGTTTTTATAAATTTAAAAAGGATGGAAAACTATTCAAGCCCCCCTTCTAGTTTTTCACAATTGGTATCAAGAGCCACGTCAAATATGCAAAGACCACCACTATTCGAAAGTGATGAATTTCTTTATTGGAAAAATCCATTCGAAACTTATGTGAACTCAAAGGATCTAGATCTTTGGCATGTTATTACTAATGGTGATTTTCTACCTATACAAACTAATCCCAAAACTAAAAGGGATGAAATTGTACCTTTTGAAAAACAAAACGATGATTTGAAAAAGAAACTTTCTAAAAATAATGAGGCTAAAATGGTGATTTACAATGCGTTACCACGCAAAGAATATGAAAGAATTTTTATGTGTAAAACCGCAAAAGAAATTTGGAATTCTTTACTAATCACTCATCAAGGTAATAGTCAAGTCAAAGATAATAAAATAGATCTCCTTATACAACAATATGAACAATTTATGATTCCGGAAGAGGAATCAATATATGATGCTTTTGCTAGATATAACACAATCATCACAAGTTTAAAAGCACTTGATGATAATTTTTCTAGCAAGAATTTTGTAAGGAAATTTCTTAGGGCTCTCCATCCGAAGTGGCGCGCTAAGGTGACGGCTATTGAGGAGTCAAAGAATTTATCAACTCTACAATTTAACGAGCTAATTGGAAACTTGAAAGTGTATGAAGTGATAATAAAGAAAGACTCCGAAATGGTCAAAGGAAAAAGGGAGCAAAGCAAATCAATTGCATTAAAAGCTAAAAAGGATTCTAGTGACGAAGAATGCTCAACTTCCGAAAGTGACGATGAAGAGTATGCTATGACCGTGAGAGACTTCAAGAAATTCTTTAAAAGACGAGGAAGATACGTTAGACAACCATATGATGAAAGAAAAACACCTCAAAGAAACAAGGACGACAAGAATAGTGTTGAGGCAACATGGTCAAGATCTCCTAATGTTTTAATGATGACAAATAAACCTTCGAAACACATAAAATAACAAACGTTAGCCAAAATTCCCCAACATTCACATCTGCTGCTGACGCGCCACCCACGCGTCAATGCGTGGGTGACACGCCAAGGTTCTGTGAATGTTGGGACGAATTTTGAAAGTCGGCTTTCCCCTTACCCGACAAATGTGGATCTTTCAATACAAGTATGAATATGCTATGTGCTTAATTGAGAACACTCGAAACGAGTTTTGGGATTAGAAAGATCCAACTTTTAAAACACCCACTTACGGGAAAACGCCAACTCATGTTTTCTATCTCTCGCCTCTAGCCAAGGCTTTTCTAAACTTAGGGAGTTTATATAGTTCACGTAACATCACGTGAAAGCATCCATATGCTCATATCCCGTGCTTACGTCTTCTCTAATCACGTAACGGGTTTACTCCCTTATTGGTCAAACTAAGTCCAAGGTCTCTTTGCGTAAACGCATCCTTACCCGCATTGGTTATGCTTTACATCAAGGCAAAGCACTTGACTTGTTTGTATCATGGTGTTAGTTGAGTACGTCGAGTCGTGGAAAGTCACGAGATAGGAAACTATGGATTCTCGACGTTGTGTTACTTGAACTTATAAGTAACCTATGATTTTCTCAACTTATAATCTCAATTGTCTAAATATTTTTCCTCTTAAATGACAATTAGACTATTTCTTAATCACCTTCTTAATCTCATTTTCATAAAAGACAAATTACCATTCTTCCCACAATCCTTCCCAAAAATACCTTTCCAACAACCTCTTACAATATTCCCTTACACCCTCCTTACAAAGTGTACCTTTGTCTCCACACAAACTCCCACACAATATTCCCTCACTTTACCAACTTCCCATACACTACCAACTTCCCATACACTTTCTTATACACACATACATACATCCTTACACATACACTCTTTTCTACACACACCTTTATTTTCAAAATACACACACTTCACTCACATACTCTCCCAAATACACACACAAGGCTCCCCATCTTTTCACACTCTTACACTCTTACATATTCCTTACACATACAACTCATACCCTACACATCACATCTTATACAACCCATATCTTACACTCCCAATACCTTTATTTTCAAAATACACACACTACTCACAACCATTTCTCCTTCACACACACTAGGCTCCCCATCACATCCTTTCTTACATATTCCCTTACACACACAATCTAACTCCTTTATTCCTTACACCCTTTCACATCCCATCTTTACAACTCACCAACATCCACACTTTCTCTCCAAGAAAGGAATATTCCTTTGGATATTCTCTCTTAACCCAACCATGGTTCTCCGAACCCATCTATGGTTAGTTCTCTACACTTAACCTTGGTTAACTCTTAACCACACCAAGGATGGAATATTCCCTTGGATATACCCTTTAACCTAACCATGGTTTATTCTCTACACACTCTACTAACCTAACCATGGTTACTTCTTAACCCAACCTCTCTCACTCTTCCCTAGTGAGCATGGCATATTCTCTTCTCTATTATGCCATGTGAGGAATACCCATTCTACCCCTACCAAATTACCCTTTCTACTCTTCTACCATTGGTATTTGGTTTTCTAATAAACACTTAACAAAATATTTTTCAAATTGGCTATTTGAGTTGGTAAACCTTAGATTGATTAATGTTAAGGTTTAGTGTGAAGTACAATTGGGGGTTTAGCAAGGTTAGGTATTTATAAGATCCAACACCCAACACTTGGGAAATATACAACAGAGCGCCTGGCGCGCTGCCTACGCATTGACGCGTGGGTGACGCGCCGGCCTCGGTAAATTTTTCCCAAGTTTGGGTCTTGGCCTATAAATACCCCCCTTGCCTCTTGTATTCCTCACCCCTTGCCATTATTCTTTCTCTCTACATTCTTTCTCTCTAATCTCTGTAATTCTATCTTGTGTTCTTAGTTAAACACTAACATCTTTTGAAAGAACAAATCTCCTTACAAGGGAAGAATTACAAGAACTTAATCCACTCTTGTGATTGTGTCGAGGGTGTTCTTATCTTTACCCTTTCTACTACAATTGAGTCTCTAGGTTAGGTTAGGGCTTGGTTGAACAAAACTATATTCATTCATTCATTTGTTTGTAAGGGAAGTCTTGTGTCTTGGTGACCAAGCCTAGATCATTGGGGATCTGGTTGAGGTTTGATACTTCCGGTTGGAAGTCTTAGTGGTAAGTCGAATCACGAGATTCTTTTGGGTGGTTTCCAAGGGCGGAATACCGTTGGGGAGTAGCTCTTCTTAGTGAGCACCGATCTTAGTGCATATCGGTGGAGTGAAGTTGTAACGGTTTGTAATCCACCGAAAGGATTATACTAGAGTAATTGTATCGGTGTCGTGGATTCCCAACTGGTCGTACGGATGGTATAAACCCCCATCCCGAACCAGTATATATCGTGGTGTCTATTTACATGCTTTATATACTTTGTTTGTATTTGTGGTTGTGATTATTATTGTATAACCACTTGATGATCTTTGAGGCTTAAAGTTAATAAACTTTGAAAAAGCCGAAAAGACCGTATTCACCCCCCTCTACGGTTCTACAATTGGTATCAGAGCGGAATACTCAAGTTTTTGAGCGTTAAAACCTTCCCGAGAAGTCGTTTTAAGTCAAGAACTTCTTTTCCAAAAATCTAAAATCCTAACAAAGATTTTTGGTAAAGTTGAGTATAGATCCATGGCTCAAGAGAACTATGTTAAGGGGTGCTCAATGCAAAGACCACCTTTGCTAGAGACCAATGGGTTTTGTTTTTGGAAAACCCGGTTTGCGACCTATGTTAGGTCCAAAGATCTTGATTTGTGGGAAATCATCCAAAATGGCAACTTTGTGTTTATGGTGGAAGATCCCGAAACAAAGTTGTTGGTGGAAAAGCCACATTCGGATCTAAAAGATGACGAGAGGAGGAAGCTTGTAAAAAATGATGAAGCAAAGATGCTGATCTATAATGCTCTACCTCGAAGGGAGTTCGAGAGAGTCCACGTTTGCAAGACCGCCAAGGAGATTTGGCACTCACTCATCATTACTCATCAAGGCAATTCACAAGTTAAGGATTGCAAGATCGACTTGCTCATCCAACAATATGAGAAGTTTTCGATCTCTGACGATGAAACCATTGACAATGGTTACACACGGTTCAAAACTATTATCACAAGCCTCACGGCTCTAGATCCTAGCTTCTATAATAAGAATCATGTAAGAAAATTTCTTCGAGCTCTTCCGGTTAAGTGGAGGCCAAAGGTGACGGCTATAGAAATCAAGAACTTGGCGGAACTTCCTCTTGACGAGCTAATCGGCAACCCCAAAGTGTATGAAATGATTTTAGAAAATGACAAGGTCGTTTCTAAAGAAAAGAAGAATGAGGTTAAGTCACTAGCTCTTAAAGCTAAAGTCACTAAGGAACAAACTAGTGATGATAATGATGAAAGAAGTGATGAAGACGATGAAGAGCTCAACCTTATGGCAAGGAACTTTAGGAAGTTCTTTAGACGAGAAGGTAACCCTAGGCGCGGTAATCGGTTTGATAACCAAGGTGATAGTAATGGTAGAAATGTTGGAAGAGATCGTGGCTATAATAATAAAGGTGGTGGAAGCTCAAAGCGCGAATGTGAGTGCTACAATTGTGGAGACAAGAATCACTTTATAAGTGAATGTCCAAAACCCAAAGAAAATAGGGCATTCGTCGGCGGAGCCTGGAGTGATAGTGAAGACGGGGATCATTTGGAAAAGAATGCAACGTGTCTCATGGCGTTTGAAACTCAAGAGGTATCTCCAAACTCTTCTATTTCTAATAAAGATTTAAATATACGTAATTTGCAAAAAGAGAATGAGGAATTTTTTAAAACTATTGAAAAACTTGTTGAGGAGAAACGCTCTCTTAATGACAAGGTTTTTGAACTTGAACGAGAAGTAAAGAGACTTACTCAACGTAAAGAGGTGGTTGAACCTTGCACAAGTTGTGAAAAACTTGTACATGAGGTTAACTCTTTGAATGACAAAGTATCCAAACTTCAAAAAGAGTCATTAAGTTTTTATAAATTTAAGAAAAGTAGCAACGATTTGGATGATATGTTAAGTCAATGATAACGCTCAAAGTTAACATGTTTTTAGAAGCGTTATTGTTGGTTTTTCGTATGGAAATTGGTCATATTTGTATACATTTGTTACTTAATCATGGAAAAGTGTTTATACATGCGAATATAGCCAAAAGCAGTGAAATAGATGCTTAAAGCTGAAGAATATGACAGTGATCATGCTTGTTGGGGAAGATTCTAATGGAAAGAAGGATGAAATTACGCATGGACAAAGGATTTGATATAGACGACTTTCTATACATATTTACCAAAGAAATATCAATTCTAATGTACCAAGACATGCCCAAAGAAGGAAACTCATGCGAAAAGAATCGGCCGAAGAAAAATCAAAGAAACAACATAGTGGGGCATCCAGCCGATCGGCTGCAACCGCAACCGAATTGGCTGGATTTGACCAAAAGACCCAACCGATTCGGTTGGACCTTCAGCCGATCGGTTGGGACTCTGCTGCTTACAAATTCGCCTTTAAAGTGTATTTACTACTCCATAATCATTGCTGGCTGATCATGTTCTGGTATTAACTATCATCGGGACGTTTACTGAAGAAGAGTTATGAGGCTAATATAATGAGTACTTAGCTCTAGATTACATGTACATCCTTATCAGTATATGTTACAACTAAAAGTGTTACGTATTATTTTCTAAGTTCTTAAGTGTGAAAGAAACTCAGAAAGATTCGAATAAAGTCTCAATCTTTGGTTCTGAGTTGGATTGTCTACTAGTGGTGGTGAATAGTTTATTAATTGGTGTATAGTCCACGTGATCTTGTCATGTAATCTCCAAGAAGTAACAACTTTCGATTCTTTGTATGAAATGTTACTTTACGTTAAGAAAGTTTTATAATCTACCTTGTTTTCATTTATGATTGCTATGGATAATTGTGAATATATTGTGTGTATGATGATGTCTTGGTGATGGAGTATTCTTTACTAAAAAGGTGATGCAAGTGAAAACATATCTATTTTACTGAGTTGTTGAATAATCTATATCTTGCTTAATTTGTTGAAAAAACAATCTTTGGGAAATAGTCAAAGGATTTCACTGTTTTTATCAAAAACATTATAGCACAATTAGATGGAATATGATGTTGACAACCATCACTATTTACTATTAACAATGATCTTTGAGAAGGTT
>LBNU01035529.1:11919-22503 GCA_014162995.1 Artemisia annua
AAGGATTGACAACCTTTGTTAATAAACAAGTTCTACTATAAATAAACAAATCCCTTGGGACGATCTCGACTTACCCACCTTTATTACACCGGACGAGTATACTTGCTCGTATGTGCTAAAGAATTAATCGGATAAATCGTGTTTATAAATTTTAAAACTTGCACTAACAAATAGGCACATCAGTCAACAAAAATCGTCCCAAGATAAGGAAGGTCTTGGATTTTCAAAAATTGAGAAAACCACTTCCGTAAGTTTAAGCAAACCAATAATGTTTGTGAAAGAAGGACAAAACGAAAAACCAATTGTTCCTCAAACTCCTTTTGCAAATACTCAAGGTTGTCAAACACCCGTTACAAGAAGTGAAACCCCAAAACAATCTTACAACCCGGTTTCACGTAATGGACTTGGATACACACAAGCTCGAGTCGACCATAAACCTATCTTACCCACACCAAATATGAAACCGTCATATAGCCGAAGACATTCCTTTCAAAACAATCAATCAAGAAGAATTGGTACAAAAATCAAAGATCTTCACATCGTGAATATAACTCATACCAAAGGAGAGAAAACTCCTACCCAAACAAAAGATTTTTTAGACCACACAATCATCAAGACTTTGGACCAAGATTTCAAAACCAAAGTAATTCTTTAAACAACCCTTGGTCTATGTTTTCAAACTATGGTCTTGAAACACTAAGTGTCTTGCTTCATGACCCAAGGATGTTCAACTTGGGAGTGTTTTATGCTAACAACAATGGACCCAACAACCATTGGGGACCAAGTTTTTGAGTTTTATGTTTGTTAGGTATAAGCTTGAATCGGTCCATTAAATAATCAATAGTAGAAGATTGGTTACTCCATACAAGGGGTATGATGGTGTACATTAGTGATCTTTGTGGAATGGTCATCGCTAGACAAAGCATCAATGGTGGATTTTTATCTCATGGTCGTGATACAAAAATCATCCATTAAAATTGAGCTAAGTTTTTCTTTTATACCTAAGAATCCTTAAGTGCTTTAAATGATTAGTTGTCAAAAATGCTATGTGAACTTGGTGATGCTAGGTAGCTCATTTTTGTTACAACTTGATATTTAGGAGTACTTAGAAACTAAAAGGCGATTAACATAAAATGAGACTAAACTTGCATGCTATGTGTTTAGGGAATATATTTATATGTTTGCAATTCTCATAACTTGAGTACATGCTCATCTTAAGTGTGACATACTTAATTGATCAAAAACATGTCTAGAAATTTAAATGTTAAAGTTAACCCATGAGATCTCATATCATATGTAGGGTTAAATAAATATGCGTAGACATGATTACTATTGAATATTGTCCACACATGATTGTTCATCGAAAATTAAAATAGTAGATTAATTCAAATTTAAACAATCATTCTAGATGAATATGCATAAACTTTACACATAGAGTGTTTGTGGATTTGATTAATATGCATACATGAATATATTTGTTAGATTGAGTAATTGTAGGTTTCACATTGATACATAACATCGTGTGTAATTTGCTTAATTACTTAATACGTATATGTAAGACCTTAAAGGGAAATCTTTAAAACATATACAAATAAGTTATATGCATGATTATATTGCTAACAAGTTATGAGTTTGATCAACAAAGCGATATCATGAAATTTGCTTACATGATTAAGTGTCCCTGGAAATAAGATTATGTGTCATAAATTGTAAGTTCATGGATACTATGTGATTATATGCTTACTTTTCGTAGTGATTAAATGACAATATGAAAGATGTGTTTGCATGAGAATTTGTTTAGATGCTATTTGCTTATATGCCCACTTGCAATGATGCTAGTTGATTTCGTGCATGTTGCTAACATGCTAATTGCTTGCATATTTGTTAAAGATAGTAGATCATGTGCTCACTACTTTAAAATATTATACACTAGGTGCACATTTACGGTTTACTTAGACAAACAAGGTCTTGCAAGCAATAGGATTAGTAACACCATTTCGACCAATAAAGTCTTAGAGTTACTTCATATCGATTTGTTTGGTTCATCACATATCCAAAGTTACAGAGACAACTTCTATTCTTTAATGACAATTGATGACTATTCACATTATATATGGACTCTATTTCTAGGTGCTAATGAAGATGCCCTAGATAAGTTTGGGATCTTAGGAAGAAGATTAGAAAAATGTACTTGAGCTTTGATTCAAGCTAATCATGGTAATAGATTTGAACATAGAGTGCAATTTGGGGAATTTTGCGAACAACATGGAATCTCATATAACTACTCGGACATTAGTCCTCCTCAAACCAATGAGGTCGTCCAAAGGAAGGACAAGAAGTTACAAGAGATGTGTCGTGTATTTAGCCGAGCAATCCATTTCGCAAAAGTTTGTTGTCATGCCTTAGAAACCACGTGTTACACTTTACTCTAGGAAAATACCTCACCTTAATGTCCTATGAAACCCTTAGAAGTAGGAAATCATCACTACAGTACCTTAGGAAACTCAAGGGTAAATGTTTCATACTTAAGACAATAGGAGAGACGAATAAACAAAACCTTAGGTCATAAGTTAGAAACACTTAGGATTTTGTTTCATGACACTTCCCAAAATCCCAATTGCACATTTTGAATCGTATAAAAGATTGTTCATGGTTGATATGGAACATAGGATGTTGAGTCACTTAGAGTCTTTAGAAAGACTACGCTTGCTTGATCTTTTTAAAACTTTTAAAGTTTGGTTAAAAAATGTGTTTAGGAATTATGTGAAAAGTTGTTTATGGATTAAGACTAATTTGATTCTCAAGAAGTAGGAAATGTTGTAGTCTTTAAGGTCACATTTACATCTTATAGGTATTTTCTTTGCATGATTGAATTAATATAGGTAGAGGGAAATACACGGTGTTATTCATTCACTTAGGTATCTCCTTATGCCTTGACTTGTTACTAGGTAGTAACTTGTGTTTAGGTCTTGCTTTGCACTCTTAGAATGTTATATGTGTAACTAACTAACTAACTAACTAACTATATGCTCTAATTTGAAAATTTGTTATCTTCACTTAAGTAAGTGATGTGGTTATGCTTGATTGATAGATCCGTTTTATAAACAACTATGTGGTAATGTTATGCATGTGTTTATCAACATTTGGGATATAATGCTTTGAATATGTATTATATGCGTAGGTTATGATGTATTGTGCGCAAATAGATGTGATGTTATGCTTAAACTAACCCATGTTGCAAGTATCCAAATGGTTATCTAACCCATTTTGGACTTTCACATGAGAGCATTGTTTGGTTGTTGCGTGTTGTATGTTTTATGTAGCTAGGCCACCGCAAAGGTGAGGCTCATGACCCATGGATCCCCGCCTTGGAACAAGGGGAGCAACGATCCAGGGGGAGCTATATTCAAGGGGGAGCACGTTCGTGTGCATATACGAGCTACTTATTCTATCCCACAGGCCCAAGTTCGAAACCTGGCTTGATTGGAAGTCCCGCCTTTTTGATTCGACAAAAGGGGGAGAAAGAAAGAAAGAGCGTGAAGACCTATTCAAGTTAAAGAAACAAAGGCTTCACCAAATTACAAGGCAAGGTCAAGATGCAAGCTACACCAAAGGCGCACTTTGTCTTCGCTAAGTTTTGTAATTTTATTTGTTTTCGGATTTTATTTGTCATCATCAAAAAGGGGAAGATTGTTGAGGCAACATGATCAAGATCTCCTAATGTTTTAATGATGACAAATAAACCTTTGAAACACATAAAATAACAAACGTTAGCCAAAATTCCCCAACATTCACATCTGCTGCTTACGCGCCACCCACGCGTCAACGCGTGGGTGACGCGCCAGGGTTCTGTGAATGTTGGGACGAATTTTGAAAGTCGGCTTTCCCCTTACCCAAAAAATGTGGATCTTTCAATACAGGTATGAATATGCTATGTGCTTAATTGAGAACACTCGAAACGAGTTTTGGGATTAGAGAGATCCAACTTTTAAAACACCCACTTACGGGAAAATGCCAACTCATGTTTTCTATCTCTTGCCTCTAGCCAAGTCTTTTCTAAACTTAGGGAGTTTATATAGTTTACGTAACATCACGTGAAAGCATCCATATGCTCATATCCTGTGCTTATGTCTTCTCTAATCACGTAACGGGTTTACTCCCTTATTGGTCAAACTAAGTCCAAGGTCTCTTTGCGTAAACGCATCCTTACCCGCAAGGGTTATTGATGAAGCGAAAAGTGTACCGCTTTTAGGGGGTCATTTAAGCCCTAATCCGTAATTATTTGATCAAATATTGCCCTAAATCGTTCCTTTTGTCATTTTAGGTACTTTGGAGAGGAAATCTGGAAAAGAAGCTATTTTGGACATTTTTGGAGCATAAAAGTGAAGAAAACGACAAAGTCTCAAAATATGCTGGAAACAGTACCTGATGACGTCACGTTCTGCTGTGTGACGGCGTCACGCTTTGACAAAGAGATGGATACGAAGTTTACACGAGACGCCCCAGAGAGTTTTTTTGACGGCGTCACGTTTTGTGACGCCTAGGCTGTCACGTTATGTGGTAAAGAGAGACGGCCTGGAAGAATTATAAGGGGACGGCGTCAGAAGTGTATCTGAGCAATCCGAATTATAGTTTGGCGGTGAGGTGACGGTGTCACACTCAATAACGTGACGCCGTCAGCTTGTAAAATCTATATATACTTTTCTAATTTTCATTTATTAGTGTGCAACTTTTGGGAAAACCCTAGCTCGTATTTTACAGTATTTTTAAGGATTTTTCACCCTTGAAACCTTGATGTTTAATTAAAGATAAGTCTTCTTCCAAATCAATCAATATGTCTATGTGTTGTTTGATTATATCTTACGCTTGTCTTTTAATTAACATGCTAGGCTAGGTCTTTATTGTGTTTGCTTAGATCTAATGAAACCTAGCTATTGATTATATGTGATATTTTGTTGGTTTGCTTGTGATTATTGGGTTGGGGGTGAAGTCGATGTTTGGCTTAAGTAATAACTGGTACCTCCTATACGGTAAATTGCCTTGAACGTCTTAAAGATACATGATCGTGTATTGTACTATGCTATTTGGTTGTATTTAATGATGAGCGAATTACTACATGACCATGTTAGTGGCTTAAATCGCTCGACTAGGAGTGAAGTAGTAGCTTATAAGAAGTTAGGGAAAGCGTACACGGCCTACGAATGGTTTAAAGAATACAACGTCATCCATATATACAACAAACCAATTAACATATAAAAGATAGCTGAGGGAGTAGGAATATCTAAGTACAAATTCTCATTTATAAGTTTCACACCTACTTTAATTTTCTTGTTATCTTAATGTTTATTTGCAAAAGTGTATATTTTGGGTTAGTTGCTAGAAACTATTCCCACTCTTCCAAAACTGAGATTTTTACTTTTTTTCTATAAAATATAAAATACAAAAAGAACATTCCCTTCAACCCTTAGACTAATTAGAGTAAGCTCTTTTAAGCGATAACGACCTATTCATCGAGAGATACGATCATACTGACGGTACTTGCCTTCTTCTTACATCTGTTATGCAGTATTTTTATATTTGAGTGTGTTCATTATATTTGAATCGTGTAATAGTTGCGTTAGGATGTGTTTTAAGAGTTATATGTTCATATTCAATAACTAGGAACGTTCAAGGGCTAAATAAATGATTATATAGCTTGAAACTACTATGCTTGCACTATATTAAGTGCATAGGATCATCATTTGTATTTGCTTGATCTTTGGATATATAAAGCTTATATTTTCCATACTTGATCCTCCCACTCTCTCTCTTCCGACATTTCTCTCTTTATATCTTAAGATTTGATGAAGAAGGTCGTGATTGTGTTGTCTACAAGTCTACAAGTGGATCAATCCGCAGGGATAGATTTAGGTTGATATAGATTAGTTTTTGGTTGTGTTTTGGGTTGTTTGGTTATGTTTGGTTCGTTAAAATACTTTGTATTCGTAGATTCTTTTGTGGTCTTCTTGTTATTTGCTTCTTAAAACTTTAAACTTTTCGTTATATAGATCATTTGGTAGCGTTCACGTTTTAACTACAGAATGGTTTAAGAGGGTTTAGAGAATTATATTAGAGAATGAGGAATTTTATGGGGTTTTAGCGAATAAAGGATAGTATTTTTGGGGTTTAGCGAATAGGATTTTTGGCAATTGCTAGTAGTTTTTTTTTGTGGTATTTTGCGAATAGAAAATCAAGGGTTTTTTAGGAAATATTCGTTGAGAGTATCAATTATAGCGATAAGCTAGATTGGTTTGCGAGTATCAACTTGGAAACTGTTCTTGGAAACTTTTCTTGCGAGTAGGGAAAATATATCGATTAGGTTTGATAATTGCGAGTACTGATCTTGGGCGATATGCTTTTGATTGCGAGTAGGCTGAATTGCGAATTAAGGCTGTGTGGATTGAAGAGTAAGCTTTTGATTGCGAGTATAGATGGCATTGCGAATTATAAGTTGGTAACTGGGAACATGATTGCGAGTAAGGATTAATTCGAGTAGAGTTTTCTTGTTCGCGAGTATCAAAACAAAACCGAAAAATCTTATAGTGTTTGTAAAAAAAAAAAAAAAAAAAAAAAAAAAAAAAAAGTTCTCGATGATTAAACATTTATTTTCTGCAGGAGATTAACATTAATATTTTACGGAGATTTTAAATTTAGTAGAAGTTGAAAATTAGACCAAAAATTCAATTTTTAGCTAAATTCAATTTTTCGATAAAATTTGGCGTAAAATTTTGAAACTCAAATTTCGTGCAATCTTAGATAGCATTTTTAATAGTGGTTTTTTCAAATTTTAGTTATATATTTTTTCATATTAAATTTTGGAGGGAACTCAACTCACGTAAGACCAACCGTATCAACCACGACGTTCTCACAATCAAACTGTCTACATCACAACTTAAGTTCATCTAAAGAGTTCATCAATTTTCCGACTTTTCACTTTGATCAATCATCATGGCACGTCACAAGATATTTATGCTCGCAGGTGCTGAAAACGACTCATGCTGTTTCTAAGGGTGGTTATTCACATGGGATCTAGTGATGATCGCATCTTTAAGAGCAAAACAATGGAACATTCCTTGTTAATTCTGTTTTGCTACGGTCCTTTCAAAAAGAGAAATATAGACTCTGGTTGAATCTCCGAATGGAAAACCCAGGTACATTACTTTCTAAGACTTTCGAATGAGACTGACTTATCCTGAAGAAAGATCGACACAAATCTATTGCTGATTTGATCAGCGCATTTCACTTTGTTGTTTTGGTCTACAGATATCGATTCCCTTATGCTACAGTGGTATTAGTGAAGACAGTTGCTATTGCAGTCTGGGAACGAGTTATGAGAAGCTTAGTATGGAACGGAATCGGGAACAAGATATTGGACAACACATATTGTTAAGGAACTATTCGCTATGTTCACTTAATTCTGGTGATTCCATAGAGTCGAATTTTTTATTCTAGGTTTCTGCAGATCGATGAATGATTTGAAAACGGCATATAACTCTACTCAGACAAACATTGCTACGACGTCTGATGGCTACAACGGAAGGGGAAGATTAGTTACTTTGTTTTATCGACGAAAATTTGCATGATGTCTGACTTATGATCAGTTGTACGTTTTTGTAAGCAGATCAGGCTGAGGCAATGAAAGTTAGAGCTGAGATGTCTACTAGAAACATGTATCCTCTAGACTCATATGCTAATAACATCATTACATCATTAAACACACATATCAACCATCTCTATTCTTCACTCACACTACATGCAAACAGCAATACCTTACACACACAGTGCATCAACAACAACATTCTACCTCACAACATACAACAGTCTTCCAAAACAATATCACAATTCCAAGAACAAGAGTTCACAGTAAATGACTTCTACTGATGTATTGACACAAGCATTGTTTTTGACAAAAGCAGTTCAAGGGAGTGTTAAACAATCTTAACACACAACCAAAGAATTTCCTCGACCTCAATTATTTGCTAAATCAGAGGGTAAATGATGTCAAACGTTGGAGTTCTGGGGATCAGTCAGGGATATTGCTCGGTTTCAATGGGTTTAGTATATGCTGAATCAGATGAATCAGCTATGGGTAATCAGTTTTGGCAAATGTTGGGAATCAGAGGTAATCAAGTTTGCAATGTTGGGATCAGGGTAATCAGTATGGAAATGTTGCAGACAGGTTGGTGGGATTATGGAAATGTGAAGGGAATCCAGATGTGATAGTCGTTATGCCATAGGTGTCGGTCATATGGCGAGGAACTTGTCCTACTAAGCTCAAAAGAAGACTTCAGAATATCTTGAGAGAAAGCATTGATGCTAATACAAAAGGAAGAGGCAGGATTCCAGTTGAAGCCGAGGAGCATGATTTCATTGGCACTGATGGATGACATGGAGGTACGGAGGAAGTGATGCAATTTGCATATTTATGGCTAATCGTTCGGTAAGCGAAGTATGTACGATTCGAGTACTGACCTCCTGTTTATTGATGCAATGCACTTTCTGAGGTACCAACAATAATCGATATTATTTGATATGTATCCTCATGAGGCATTCATTCTGAGACACAAGATTACTTATGATAATATCCTCAGGATACGCGATGTAGTCAATATTGTTGACTACTCCGATATGAATCATAGTGGAGGCTCAGTTTCAAGCATGCTGTAGAAATGATCGAGGAAAACGTGCTTTGTCTTGAACATTATTGCATAATTGTTACTATCGAAGTAGAAAAGTGAAAGGTCATTCGCGTGTAAGGCGCGATGAGATATTGAATCACTGAGATTGAGAGAATACAAGGCCAAAGAAAAATTTTCTTTAATGATAAAAACGCGAGTCTGAATTATGAAGATTGGGCTATAGAAAATACTTGTTAAGACGGGAATTGATGCAAAATGCTTACTCTTGGAGTCACTTCAAGAAACAATTAAATCTTTAACAATGAGATTTCTGATTTAAAACAACAACTTTCAAACAAAAATCAGATTATGAATATTGAAAAAGAACGGGAATGAGTTGAAAAAGACTTTGCAAAGAAAGAAATAAAATTTTGGAAGAAATCATAGAGCTTGAACACAGAATTACTAACTTGATGAGTTAGTGGTTAAAGGGTCAATCAGGTCACATTTCCATGATTATCAATCAAACGATCCGGTTTTACCTACAAAAAACAAAAATGGTCTAGGAACACACTGTAATCTAAGAAAGCTCAGGCTGAACGAATGCTTTGTATAATGGTAATGTGATTTATGAGAAACATGATCCTCCTTATGTGCGTGAATTATGATGAGACTTTACAACTTTGCGGAGGAGAGTATATAAATGACACATAAAGAATACTAATTTTAACAATTGATTTGAGCATGGAAAAAATCAATTGGAATCACTTTTGTATATCAAAACCACAAAACTGTTTCCATAAAATTTCTTTCAATGAATATGCTTTAAAACTGTTAGTTGTTTTCAAATCTCTTCAACATTGAACAGATGTTCTTAACAACCTTTTAACACAGTGCTGGCGGGGGATTTCTGTGATCTCAAACTAGAGTTGGAACCTTCGAGGACTTTAGAATCTAAACGAAACTGGGAGAAAGAATTGGAACTCAACGGTACATGTTAGAAGTTAAAAGATCTTGAAGTGATATTTGGTCCACAATCACGGCTGTGAATGCAAGGAGTGATTCATCTTGACAAGTCTTTTTTGAGAAATGCTGACTTTGTGATGGATCACAATCCCTAGTAGAGCAGCTGCAAATGAATATTTGCGGGGAAATAAGTTGTTTTGGGGAAAATTAAATGAATTATCCTCTTTCGAGCTGTGGATGTCTACTGAATATTATTGTCTCTCATTGTGCAAATTAATATTCTGTTGAATGATGACGAAAGACTTCGAGATGAGACCTCTGCAATTTGTTCAAAATAATGAAAATGTCTTCTATGAACTTGAAAAGAAAAGGTCATATCTTTAAACATAATTGATCGGAAAAGAGATGGCAAGTATGGAAAGTTGTTCGTATGAGCGTGATTTCAAAAAGTTGCAAAGGGAGAAATGATGTTTTTGAGGCTCAAGTTAGCAAGTTATAAAGGAAGGGTGTAGGATACTAGTTTGCAAAACCATCGACTCGGAGAAAACAAAGCTTCAAACCGGTTGTTAAAACAAAATGTCATTTCTCGGTTTGCTCCCAAAAGGTCGATGGAGAAAGATTTGGTTCAAATTTAACAGTCACTCAAAACAGCCAAACAAAATGAATTGCAAGATTGTTGCAAACCAAAAAGTGTTTGTTGGAAAGAAAACAAATGTGCTTACACTTTGCCCTTTCGAATGGAAAAACAAAATGTTAAAGATAGGTTGGTTTCTAAATGAATGTCACATATCATCAGAAGTAGATAGGAAAAGCCAACATCGGAAAAGACGGGAATTCTAGGTGAAAAACTGAAGTTAGACAATGACTGTAGTGACAAAGTTTAAGTGGCTTGTTTAACCAAAAATGTTGAATTTGTTGTCTACTGTAAAAATGTTTTTTTCCAGTAATATGATCAATGTCT
>LBNU01035529.1:29116-67176 GCA_014162995.1 Artemisia annua
CACACAAGTCTCTCATCATGTCTCAATTACCGTTCTCAAATTCTCCTTATACACAACGTCTAAGCACCGACCCTCGTCATGTCTTACTCTTTGGTAATGAAACATATCCTCCTATGTTGTTACCTGGAACTTACACTGATTGGAAACGACGATTCTTGGAATGGGTCAACGGTCGTCCACAAGCTGATCTTGTTTTGCAATCCATTCTAAAAGGACCATATCAAATGAAATTCATTGCTGATTTGAAAGGGTTCATTCAACTACAAACTAAAGACACTCTGACGGGATCTGACCTTGCTCAATATGATGCTGATCAACAAGCAATATGGTTCATAACACTAGGTCTTCCAAATTCCATCTACACTAAATTGGACTTTGATGCCAGTGCTAATGCAATGTGGAAATGTCTCAAATTCATGCATCAGTCACCGCAAGAACTCAAAATGAATCGACTTCTACAATCATGCTTATAGAAAAAGTTCTTAAAGACCATTCTCCCTGCTCCAACTGTCACACTTCCTGGCTATCTGGAATCGCGTCTGAAAAATATTGTGAAGCCTGGAGATGATACTACAAATGAGGGAATAACATCTGCAAAACCTCATAACAGTGCATATTATCTGAAAGCCTATCTCTCGGCCCTTCACAATGAAGCAGGCAACTCTACTCCTGAGATTGATCACTCAGTGACCAACAACGACTTTTATGCTCCTGACACGGATGACTCAAATGGAACTGATGATATGATATTGATGGCAGACACACAGGAACTCCAGGTAAGTGATTCCGGTCCAATCTATGACACTGACGATTTGTATCAGGAAAATGATTCCAATCCATGCCTGATACATGACATTGGTTCTCATTCTGTTTTTGTCTCAGACGAGGAACAAGTTGTTCAATATGATTCTATGTCACCTACTCACGAACTTGATCAAATGTCCACCGTGATCTTATTTGATGATGATAAAATTGAACAACATGAACCTTTTCCTGATCCAAACTCCGAATTGAGAATCTTACTTATGACTAGCCAAAATCAAAATATCCAGTGTCAAGCACTGAGTGCAAAGTTGAAAGAAAAGAATGTGGCATTAACACGGGCACTTGAGCATTGTAATTCACAACTCAATCATTTCAAAACAAAAGCAGATCATGAAACAAGCTTAGATACTATCCTTCAAAATAACAATGATTTACAAAAGAAGTTAAGCATGTTAACTGATTCTACATTATTTCATTACTATAAATCATTCACGAATGAAATTAAATTAATGGAACATGCTGTTGAACGAAATTCTGAAATAATTGTTGCCAATTTTCAATCCCCTGTTGCAAAAGAAAGAAGGGAAATGTTTCAAACACAATTTTCTCCAAGTCTTCAACGTTTGCATTCATATGCTGAGAAGTGGGAACAAGAACTTAACATGGAAGTCAAAACCATTATAAATGTTTTTCAAGAAACTGAACAAGCAATTTTAAAGCAAAAACATCGAAATCAGTTTTTACACAAAGATGCTGATCGACTCTTGGAACATGTTCTTAGTGCTGATATAATATCTGTGGTTATGAATTCTCTTTATGAATCTGGTACTTCTATGCTTGTTGATGATCACTGTGATGATATTGAGTTGTTGTCTAAACAAATTGAGACATTAAAAGATGAAAACGTGAATCTCCGACAACACAATGATGATGTGCAAAACAAACTTTCTAATGAGATTTTTCAACTCAACAAAAAGCTTGAATGGTGTCAAAACCAAAGTCTTGATTTCGAACTGAAAATGCAAAGTCTTAACACTTCCACATCCTTTCAAAAAGAAAATGAGGAATTAAAAAGTCAAATTTCAAAATATGAAAAGGAAATTGCAGAATTGCAAGAAGTTACAGACTATTGGCAAAAGAGTCGAGATAACTATCTCTATTCAAACAGAAAGCTCGAAAGTGAAATTCAAGATAAAAAGCACATTATCATTGAGTTGAAAGAGAAAATACGTGAACTTGAAAAAGGAAAATCTGTCAACACTAAAGTAGTTGCACCAGGAATGTACTCATTAGACATAACCAATGTAGAACAACACACTCATAAGTCTAATATGGATCCTTCCACTTCTACAGGAATAGTTGCCACTCCTAGCGTTAGCAGATCCAAGCGTAAACGTATGAAAAGGAAGAATAGGATTTTGCAACGTAGAAGAGAGACACTAGAAGCCTCTGAAGTAGAAGAACACCCTGGGACTTTGAATAATACTCATCTTGCACTAGATTTAGATTCTGATTTGGCAAATTGTAATCCTAATCTTTGTGTAACGAATAATGACCTTTAAATGCTTTGAATGTTAATGCTTCATGTGTGTTTTGTCGTAATAGTATGTTATCTGGTAATCACTCTAAGTGTGTTGCAAATTCTCTTTTATCTCGTTTTAAGAAATGTACATCAGGCAGAAAATCTAGGCCCACTAATGCTTCAAAATCTGTGCTAGGACTTATGCCTTGTGTAGTTTCTAAGGATGATGTAGTCACCCCAGTAGTTGCGAACAATAATTCTAGGAACATGCCATCACTTAGCGAATTCACTAAGAAGAAAGCAAAATCTAGTTGGAATTGGCAACGTTGGTTACAAAGAACACATAACTTTAAATGGATTCCTAAAATTGTTAATATGTGTCCTTCTAACCCAACGGAACCCATAACTTCTTTGGGTTCCACCCTTACCGTTGTACCATCGTCGTCTCTTTTGTGTGATGCAGGTGGTGCAAATTATTCTCTGGATTGTTGATAGCGGATGCTCCCGACACATGACAGGCAATCTCAATCTGTTAAGAAACTTTGTCTCAAAGTTCATTGGTACTGTCAGATTCGGGAATGATCATTTTGCTGTAATTATGGGATATGGGGACTATGTCAGTGGGAATATCGAAATTAGTCGTTTTTATTATGTTGAAGGCCTCGGTCACAATCTGTTCTCAGTCGGTCAATTTTGTGATGGTGATCTGGAAGTTGCATTCAGGGAGAAAACTTGTTTTGTTCGTGATTTACAAGGAAATGATCTTATGTCAGACACACGTGGAAACAGTCTTTATACAATTTCAATGTCCGACATGACCGCTTCCTCTCCCATATGTATACTTTCAAAGGCTGAATCGACAAAATCCTGGTTATGGCACAAACGCATGTCTCATCTCAACTTCAAAACTATGACTGATCTTGCTCGCCATTAACTAGTTGACGGTCTTCCAAGGTTCAGATATGCAAAAGATCATTTATGTCCCGCTTGTGAACAAGGAAAGAGCAAACGCACACATCTAAGTTCAAAACCAGAACCTAGCACCGATCATGTTCTTCAACTTCTTCATATGGATTTATGTGGACCAATGCGAGTACAAACGATCAATGGGAAACGGTATATTCTTGTGATGGTTGATGACTTCTCCAAATGGACTTGGGTCTATTTTCTTCGAAGCAAAGATCAAGCTCCATCGATGATAATCACCTTTCTCACGAAAATTCAGGTTCAACTTCGCAACACAGTCAGAATCGTAAGAACAGACAATGGAACTGAATTCAAGAATCAAACTCTTCGTAATTATTTTGAGAAAGTTGGAATTGAACATCAAACATCAACTGCATGGACTCCCGAACAAAATGGAGTGGTCGAAAGACGCAACAGAACGTTAGTGGAAGCCGCACGAACGATGCTCATTAATGCTCAATTACCAGATTATCTTTGGGCAGAAGCCGTCTCAACCGCATGTTACACCCAAAATCGATGTATGATCAATAAACGTCATAAAGTCACACCATATGAAATTGTTTACAAATGCAAGCCTAACATTCCACACTTTCATGTATTTGGTTCTCTATGCTATCCAAATAATGATCGTGATGATCTTGGTAAACTTAAAGCAAATGCTGACGTCGGTATCTTCATTGGATATTGTGAAAACTCGAAAGGTTTTCGAATCTACAACCGTCGTACTAGAGAGATTCAGGAGACTATTCATGCTAATTTCGATGAGCTCACAGATATGGCTTCTGAGCAAAACAGCTTAGGACCCGCAACCAACTGTCTTAACTTCCCAGACTCTTTAGCTGAACCATTGTCACTAACTCGTAAAGAATTGGAAACATTGTTTTCTCCATTGTTCGATGATTCATTTGAGACACGTGCACAAGATGTATCCACCAAATAATGATCGTGATGATCTTGGTAAACTTAAAGCAAAGGCTGACGTCGGTATCTTCATTGGATATTGTGAAAACTCGAAAGGTTTTCGAATCTACAACCGTCGTACTAGAGAGATTCAGGAGACTATTCATGCTAATTTCGATGAGCTCACAGATATGGCTTCTGAGCAAAACAGCTTAGGACCCGCAACCAACTGTCTTAACTTCCCAGACTCTTTAGCTGAACCATTGTCACTAACTCGTAAAGAATTAGAAACATTGTTTTCTCCATTGTTCGATGATTCATTTGAGACACGTGCACAAGATGTATCCACTAGTTCCTCTGCTCAACCTGATAACATTCAAGTACCTGATACACCAGTTACTACAACTACAAAAGTAACACCCGATGCACCCCCAACTGAATCAACAACAATAGACGAACAAACCGCTTCCAACACAGACAACCCAACTGAAGATCTGAATCAACCACAAGTACCCGAACCTGCAAATTATGATCCAAATGCGTTCTTTAATCCGTTTGCTCCAACTCCGAACCTTTCTGATATTGCTGAGTCGTCAACACGCAATTTGGAACCAACTAATATGCAGCAGTTTCATAACCCTCACCCTTCAACACATCATTGGACTCGTGACCATCCAATCATCAATATCATTGGTCATCCAACAGCTCCGGTTATGACTAGACAGAAACTTCACTCCGATGCCGAACATTGTATTTATGCTCTAACTGTTTGTCATGAAGAACCTAAAAACATCAAGCATGCTCTCACTCTTGAAAACTGGATTGAGTCAATGCAAGAGGAACTCAACCAATTCAAACGTCTTGAAGTTTTGGAATTAGTTGAACGACCGGATGGAGTTTATGTCATTGGGCTAAAATGAATTTGGAAAAACAAGTTGGACGCAGAAGGCAACGTTATTCGTAACAAATCACGTTTGGTAGCTAAAGGATATACTCAGGAGGAAGGAATTGACTTTGAGGAATCTTTCGCACCAGTGGCTAGACTTGAAGCTGTTCGAATATTTTTGGCATACGCTGCTCACAAAAACATGGTCGTTTATCAAATGGATGTAAAAACTGCATTTCTGAACGGTCAATTACGTGAGGAGGTATACGTTAGTCAGCCAGAGGGATTTGTCGACCCAGAGCACCCGAATCATGTCTACCGACTTAAGAAGGCTCTCTATGGTCTCAAACAAGCCCCCAGGGCGTTGTANGGAGGAAGGAATTGACTTTGAGGAATCTTTCGCACCAGTGGCTAGACTTGAAGCTGTTCGAATATTTTTGGCATACGCTGCTCACAAAAACATGGTCGTTTATCAAATGGATGTAAAAACTGCATTTCTGAACGGTCAATTACGTGAGGAGGTATACGTTAGTCAGCCAGAGGGATTTGTCGACCCAGAGCACCCGAATCATGTCTACCGACTTAAGAAGGCTCTCTATGGTCTCAAACAAGCCCCCAGGGCGTTGTATGATAAACTTACTGCTTTCTTGCTTGCTAATTCTTTCACTAAAGGTTTATTAGATCCAACTTTGTTTATCCAAAAACACGGGGAAGATGTTTTAATTGTGCAAATATATGTCGATGACATTATTTTTGGTTCTACTAATAAAAAGTACTCAAATGCTTTCGCCAGATTAATGATACAAAATTTTGAAATGTCAATGATGGGTGAACTTACGTTCTTATTAGGACTACAAGTTCATCAGTCACCCCGTGGAATTTTCCTAAATCGGTCCAAATACGCTCTTGAGATAATTAAGAAACATGGAATGACAAGTTGTGATACTTACAATACCCCTATGGCCAACACAACTAAGTTAGATGCGGATCCAAATGGGAAACCAGTTGACCCCACAAAATACCGAAGTATTATTGGGTCACTCATGTATCTCACCGCTAGTAGACCGGATATTGTACTTGCTGTATTTATGTGCTCTCGCTATCAAGCCAGTCCTACTGAGCGTCACCTCAATGAGGCTAAAAGAATCCTTCGATACGTAAAGGGAACCATTCACTTGGGGATCTGGTATCCGAAGGATTCCGGTTTTGAACTAATAGCTTTTTCAGACGCTGATCACGCNCCAGTTGACCCCACAAAATACCGAAGTATTATTGGGTCACTCATGTATCTCACCGCTAGTAGACCGGATATTGTACTTGTTGTATTTATGTGCTCTCGCTATCAAGCCAGTCCTACTGAGCGTCACCTCAATGAGGCTAAAAGAATCCTTCGATACGTAAAGGGAACCATTCACTTGGGGATCTGGTATCCGAAGGATTCCGGTTTTGAACTAATAGCTTTTTCAGACGCTGATCACGCAGGGTGTATGGATACACGCAAAAGTACTTCTGGTGGTTTGCAGTTTCTTGGAGATAAACTTGTATCTTGGCAATCAAAGTAGCAGGATTGCACCTCACTTTCATCAACAGAAGCTGAATATGTTGCCATGTCTGCTTGTTGTGCACAAGTCATTTGGATGCGTACACAACTAATGGACTACGGTTACTTATTCAACAACATTCCGATGTACTGTGACTCAAAAAGTGCGATAGCGATCTCCTGCAACACGGTTCTACATTCAAAATCTAAGCACATTGATCTCCGTTATCACTTCATCAAGGAGCATGTTGAAAAGGGTACAATAGAGTTATATTTCGTGGGTACTGAATACCAACTGGCAGATTTGTTCACAAAACCTTTAGCTCCCTCAAGGTTCGCTGAGCTAGTCCACCAGATTGGTATGCGGTGTTTGACTCCAGATGATCTAAACTCTTTTCTTGAAAACAATTAACTGAGTCAAATACCAAAACCATTTTTTGTAAATATTTATCAAAAACAAAAAGACAAAATCAAAAAATCTTCAAAATACCAAAAAGATTTTACATTTTTATTTATTTTATTCTCTCTCGTTTTTCAAATGCAAGTACACTACCTTCTTCAACACTTCGGTTTATCAAAAATTTCACAATTTTCATACCAAGTGTTGAGGGGGAGAAAATGTTCTTCAAAATTCAACAATCTTGTTCAAACATGTGTACTTGCATATTTCAAAAGAAATGATGTTTTCTTATAATAATGGTAGAAATTCACAGGTTATCCCTCGTATCATTTATTTTATTACTTTTCTAATTTCCTTTTAGCCTAGTATGTCTTTGTTATTAATGATCGTTAAATTACATCGTTAAATACTATAGTTTAGGACTTATTATGCAAGATTTGTAGTTAAGGGACTAGATTTGCCAAAATCTCAAAGTTTTCTAAAACTTATCCAAAACAAACACCCCCCCCCCCGTTTTTCATTATTACTAAACACAAAAACAAAAACACTCATTTCAATCTAACGGCCCAAATCCTAATCACAAATCCGTGCTCTAAATCTTCAAACTGTAAGTGATTTCATCATCTTTGGCCTAAATTATAACATGGTTTTCAACCAATTTGATTATCAATGGCTAGATTTTTCACTATAACATTTTCGAGATCTAGGGTTTCTTTGATTTCAAATGTGATTCATATATGAGTTTTTGTTCAATGTTTCATAGGGCTTTTATTACGATTAGGATTATAAACATGCTAGAAACATTTAATCATAACAATAAACATGTTTGGATGGATTTCAAAATTTAGGGTTTAGGTACGAATTGGGTACTTTTGTTTGAGTGTTGTTATGCTTAATTTTTTTGGTGGGTTATGTTTGTTTGAGTGTCTATTTCATGCCAATGCTTGTTAATTGCTTTACTTCATCTCGTTAGCATGATTTAGAAAGTTAGGGTTTATGTTCGAATTGGGCATTTTTATAGTTGTGTTATTGAGTCTAATTAAATAGTCAATATGTGTTTCTATGGATGTTAATTAATGAATTTCATGGGTTTTACAACATGTATACTCGAATTATGTGTTCTAGATAACTTTGGTCTCGTTATGATTTCGAAATCTTATGAACATGCCTTTGATGAGATCCTAACTGTTGTTTCATACTCATTTCATCAGGTATTCATTCAAGGAATCCAATTTTACAAAAGAAAAAGTATGTCATCATTGATTTCGAAAGTTATTGTATAAGAACTTTTCGAAAACTAAAATTTTCGAGATCCCTTTGATAATTTTTATCGAGATCTCTCGTTAATTTTTCGAGATCTCTCCTTAACGAAAGTTATCGAGAACTCTTTGAAAATTATCGAGATCTCTCCATAAAAATTATCGAGATCAGAAGTTTTCGAGAACTTTCAAAGTTATCGAGAACATACATAAATGTGTTTTCGAGAACCCTTACTCGTTGAGTTATCGAGAACATTTGTCCATCAAGTTATCGAGATCCTTTCTAATGAAATTATCGAGATCACACTTGTACAAAAGTTATCGAGAACACACTTAGTAATTGTTATCAAGAACACTAAATGTCATGTTTTCGAGATCACACTTAACATTATTTTTGAGAATTCTTTTGTTTTGTAACCTTTTCGAAAACATGTATAATGAATGAATGCTCATGAATGTGTGTGATGTTTGTGTTGTAACCATGATTATTAACTTGTGCTTGTGTAGTATTAATGTACATGTATTCCTTAGACGTATTGTGCTTTGAATGTCTCATTTCTATGTCTTAAGATATATATGTTAAATTGCAAATACTATCACATCACAATTGATAATTAACTGAACCATAAATGCAACATATAACTTGAATGTCTTTGTATATCAAACATGAATGCGGACTAAAGACTAACGAATCTGGATGTTTGATTTCATGACATTACATTTACAGAACACAATGGCTGAACACACTGAATCTGTCCCAGAACAAACTCTACCACTACTCGCACTCGGAGAGGTTGTCCTTGCAAACTACAACATCACCATAGGACAAACAATCCACGTATTGACTTCAACAAACTTCGTATTCCCGAAGATACGTGCAAGATTGTTAAAGACATTCTACTGGCTCATCCCTGCAAACCTATGCTTACTAAGTCTACATCAGCACCAATCTTCTACATTCATCAATTCTGGTACACTGCTCGGGCTAACTTGGACGATGAATCCTTCACTGTCTAGCTGGATCGTCAGGAATACACCGTAGACCTTGATGTTCTTCGAACTGTTCTCATGTTACTGGTATGTGCTTATTCACATACCTTTTATTCACCATTTTCAGGCTCTTTAAGACCAAAAACTAACGTTAAACGCCAAAGATATCGTGTTTTTGTGTTTGTGACTGTGCAGGAAAGGATATTGCAAAAACAACATAGAAATCAACCAAAAAGCCTAAAACGAGCACGAGATGTGGAAAAGAGTCTTAAAGTCAAGCCAATGATGAAATTTACTTAAGAAAATCCCGTGACAACGAATTTATTCCTTAAAGGCTCGAAGAGAAATACATGAGACGCTTAACCAAAGCTCAAAGAGATTTTCAAGAAAAGTTCTCCACATTTGAGCAAGTTGTCGCGTTTAAATCTTTTGAAGACCTTTGGAAGAAACGTCGACTCAAGACCTCAAGCTGCATTAGTGTTACATTTAATGTTTAGCACGTTTAGTAGCGTTGTAGTGAAGTTTTAGTGTTACTTTTATAATTGTAAAGGTCCAAGGGCTTAAGTTGCATCATTGTCAAACCTTCAAAGCTCTTGGCCTATAAATAGAGATCACCACCTCATTTAGAAGGTTGGTTTGATTTAGAGGGTTGGACCTCATAGGAGTAGGTGTTAGTAGTTTTTAGTTTTTACTAGTGTAAGTTTTATTTTTAATGCAAGCTTATATTTTCATTTCCTAAACTTTTCTTTTTAGCTTATTGTCATTCTTCTTCATCTTTCTTCTTAATCTTTACATGTTTTGAGTATTATTAATCTTTGTTTACATTTGTCTAAATCTTTTATAAAAGCTTTTGTCACCTTTGCATGCTTAATTTCTATTCGAATAAGAAATAAAATGGGTTAGTGCTTATTTTCGAGTCTTTAGCTTATATATTAGCTTATTTGAGATTAAAACTAGTTGTTTTATTAAGTTTTCATGAGTATTTATTAGATTTAGTCTTAAGTTTCACGTTAAAAATCTTCCAGTGTCCAAAAATAATTCTTGCGAGTATGCAAAATAGGGTTTTGCGAGTATGGATTTTAATCTTGGTCTTGCGAGTATGGAATTTATGTTTTTGCGAGTATCACCTTCGATTTTAGCGAGTATGGGGCATATTTGAGCTTTAGCGAGTATGGGCATTAGGTATTAGCGAGTATGACAAAGATTTTGCGAGTACCACTTTCATGACCATAGCGAGTATGAGTTTTTTTTATTATTGCGAGTATGAGAATTAAGTTAGCGAGTAAGCTTATGTGTTTAGCGAGTATCAAACCTTGTACCTTGCGAGTATGGTTTCAAAGAATTGCGAGTATGGAGTCTGTTTGATTGCGAGTTTGGTAGCTTAGTATTTGCAAGTATCATTTGTTCTCTTAAGCCGGGCTAGGCTGTACGTTACCTCATCGTTTCATCGAGTGAGGTGTTTGTTTCGTTTAATTCTAAACGGAACTCTGTCGCATTTTCTTAAAATCTTTTTAGTAATGTTTTCTTATTTAAGTCTTATGTCTTTTCATTTTTATTTTTAGTTTTAAACTTTATTTACGTTTAATGTTTTCAAGTCTTCTACATTTCTTTCGTCGCTTAGTAAACTTTTCTTTTTGTTTATTAAATCATAAAAACCAAAAACACTTTTATTTTCCAAGTTAACTTTTATTTTCTTTATCGCTTTATGTTATTTAATATGAGTCGCGAGTAGTTTAAATCGTGTTTGCTTAGTGACTCGAGTTTGTAAGTTAAGTGTGGACTGAAAAGCTTGTGATTAATATTCGTTAAGATTATTTAGACTTGTGATTTTATTATTCGAAGATCAAAAGCCGGAGAACGATCAAATCACTCGTCTAGAGTCATTTTCTCTTCAAAAGATTAATTGACAACTAATCTCGAGAAAGGAAAATAACTTGTCACAAACCATTAGCTCATACTTAGTGAACTTATTCACGTCGCTTTGCAAACATATTGTCTTTAAATCCGTTTACCGCTTTAATTACTTATCGCACTTTAATTCTTGTTTTCTTCGAGTCACTTTATTACATGCAACTTTACTTGTTTATTTTCTTTGCGTCACTTTATTGCTTTCCTTTACTTTAACCGCTTTTTAATTGTCGTTGTAGTATAATCAAAACCAAAAACCATCTTTTAAACCTATTCACCTCACATATCTCACGATCTTGAGTGACGAGATCAGTTCAACCCTCGTTGGGACTACGACTCGAGGTTCAAGCTTGCACACTTGCTAGAATTCTCTGATCAGTTACCTACACCTAAAGAGTTTCATCCCATGCTAACCGAACTTGAAATCCTGGATTATCTTATTGATCTAGGATACGATGTTCAAGATGAACTACCTCTCATCCGTCTGTCAAGATTCAACGTTAAATATCTACCTCAACCATGGAGAACGTTCTACATGTTGATTGTTAGATCTATTGCCGGCAGGAAGAGTGGTCACGAACATCCACGATTGGAGCACCTGCAAGTATTTTGGGGAATGATGAGCATGAAACCGATCAACTTCGCAAATTCCATAATGAGCGACATGATCATCACATTTAAACCGATCGTGAAAGGAGCGTGATTCCGTTCGTCAGGTTCACAAAGATGCTCATCGAACACTTCTGTGCGAAAACACCTGACTACATCAAGAGAATGCATGATCCCACAGAACCCAAAGACATCTACAACCAAGACTACAGGATCTCCTTCGTCAAAACCATCAAGTTTGTTACAAGGACCAAGGGAATGAGAATTCCAGACTACTTTCTGGATGAAAGGATTCAAAAGACTCAAAACTTCAAAATCTATGACAAAGCCTTTCAAGCTGAGAAAGTCGGATACACCGGTGAAGAAGAAGAACCAGCTTCCACAGTTCAAACCCGTAGCAAAAGAGGTGGCAAGACGGGAAGCACTAGTAGTACAACAGCCTCACCACAATCAAAGTCTATGCTAAAACCTCCTACCAGACAAAGAAGAAAGGTCACTCCTAAACCAATCATCCAAGATGAACCCATATCGTCATCTTCGGAAACAGAATCTGAGTTCGGGTCTGAGTCAGATGATGAGGAAGACTTTGAACGAAGAACTAAAGCAGGTGATGATGAAGAAGAGTTTCCGGGACTGGAACTGGCAAAACAAATAAGCAAGGAAACTCTTCACAAGGAACAGAAGAAAGGTACAGGGATCACCATCAATGAACCCAGTGGTGATTTTCATGATGAAGAAGAAGTAGATGAACCAGTTAATGAACCACTAGTCTACAAACGCAAACTGAAAAGCGTTATTGTCGATCCTAGAGCAGAAGAGAAGCAGCATTTGAAAGAACTAAGAGAAGCTGCACTCCTCAATCTCCAACATCCACAGCCTCATCAACGACCGCTCAACCTAGAGGCACAAAAGGGTGGGTCAAGCAGCACGTTAGCTCCTCCTTCCACAACTTTGACTCAGATTGAAACGGAACAACAAGATCCAGAAGGGAATGTCATAATGAAGGAAGCCACAGAAGAAGATGTTGCAGACTTACAACTAGAGAATGAGCCTTCTGAGTTCATCATACCTGAGTTCCTTGATCAGGTTCAAAGAGAAGAAGAACTGAAAAAGAAAGCAAGTGAGGAGTCTGAAAGATTGGTTAGTGATGTACAAGACGAAGAATTCTTTGACACCGATCAACTCATCAACACACCACCTCATTCATCTTCACAGGATCCACCAATTCCTAAAGGCACACCTCCAAGGGATCCCTCTCCTCCTCCATCTGAACCTGAACATGAGTCATCTTCAACATCATCATCACACCACTCATCTCCACCACCACCAAAGAAAACATCTAAAGGCAAATCAATCAAGAAGAAGAAGGGAAGCTCATCATCTATGACAGCATCACAGAAGATCAAACAAGCAATTGCTATGGCAAGGAAGAAGAAGAAGGACACACAACCACAAGATGGAGATTTGAAAGACCAAGTTCAAAAGCTAGCAAAACAGGTCACAACCTTGACTACTCAAGTCAAGGATCTCAAAGAATCGACTTCTCTAGTTGAAAAACTCCTACAAGCTGATATGAGTGGCATGATAAAGTCATACACCGAAGAATACCTCATCGACAATCTTGCTGCAATTGCTCAACCAGCAGTGTCCGAACTTCTTGAACCGGTCCAAACAGAGTTGAACTCCAGGATCAAGCATAGCATTGAGCAAATGCTTCAGTCAACACCCTTTTATCTCCGCACCAACAGGGCTCCACCAGCACCAACTGACCTCACAACAGAACAACTACAAGCCCTGTTAGCTGCAAAACTAAGAGACAAAGAGGATAAGACTCCTGAAGAATCAACGATGTTTGAGGCACTCCAAACTATTGCCTCAAAAGAATCATGCAAGGAAGCTGCTGGCAAACACAAAAGATCAAGGAAGGATGATGATCCTGATGCCGATCCCAAAAGCAAGAAATCAAAGACATCAAAAGGACCATCGTCTTCTCAAAAGCCTCAGAAGACTTCCAAGACTCCACCAACAAAGCAACATGCACCTACATCCGGCTCCGGTCCAACTCAATCAGAAGAGCCATTCATGCTTCAACCAGCTGACACTCAGGAAGAACCCGCATCACCTACTCCCGAATCACCAACTCCTGAATTTCAAGCTGGACCATCATCAACATCAAAGACCAAGGAGAAAAGGAAGTCTACAAAGTAAAAGAAGAAGAAGAAGTCCACTTCATTCTCCTGGTTGGATGTGGAAGAAGCTCCAAAATCTGATTGGCTGACCGACATGATCAAAGCACAACCTCCACTTGAAGCCGATGAACCACTGCCTTGAAATACTTTGCAGATTACTCAAAGTATCATGACAGGACTTCAAGTTGAGAAGTTGACCAAGGCTGAACTGAAAAGGATCAATCGTGATGCACTTGACTTTCTGAAGAAAAGATCAGGGAACAAAGTTGAACTCGAATACCACATGGAGAACATCGCCTGTGCTTTATCTGGCACGTTCGACTGGCTGAAACCTGAATCCAACATCGACACGTAAAAGAAAGACAAGACTCCTTACTTCACAGAGCGGACAAAGCCATTGCCTCTTCAAGGCTTTCCTGAAAAACCTAAGATCCCATACCGCTACTTCTTCAATAACGATCTCCGATATCTTCAACATGCTCATGAGACTTCCAAGGAACGATACGCATCCTCACTAACGATTTCCGTTCCAGCTGCCAGATACGACTTACCAGACATTAAAGAGACTACACCAATTTTCAGCAAATCAGTTGTCACTTACAACAGGGAAGCTCTTCTCGGTATTCAACATTGGCCTAAAAAACGAAAACTCAGTTACACACACAGATTACACCTTACATCAAGTGAGAATGTCAAGCATCCGCTTCGTATCGTTGCTATCATGGAACTCGTGGAAGATAGAAGATTCAACTACATTTTCATGAAAGAAATCGTCGTCAAGGGATTGGATGAGAAGCAATACAAGTTTTGTGAAGCAGACTTCCCAGATCTGAACCTGAATGACATCGAAGATATGTATTTGGAAAAGATTCAAGGAAAAATGCTCAACTTCCCAAGGGAAACACAATACAACTTCATCGCGTCTCTACTTCTCTACATCAGACGGTTAATAGTTCAAAAAAGAGTGGAAGACCTTTAACTAGGCGTTGAAAGTTATCAGAACAACATCAACCTCACCAAACCACAGCTCATATTTCCTGGAATTCAAGAATTATCACAGTATACTCTCGTGCAACAACCATCGTTTGGAATCACCTACCTCAACAAGAAGAATCAACTTCGTCTTATGAGGTTCGATGAAATTCCAAAGTTCTGTGACGAGACACTTCGAAGAGTTCGTGAAGGGTTGGCTGAAAGATTGGTTGATGAGAAGAAGAGGTTACAAGACGGTCAAGAGACTAGGTGGAAAGCTAATGGACGCAGAATGATTCGCAACTTTGTTCACACCATTGAAGAAAAGCTGTACCGTCGTGAGCAGATCAGGAGATTGGAAAGCTATATCGGTGTTCGACCTTCATTTCCGGTCTTGACATTCAGACGACCTGATCCTCAGTTTACAGACATTTGATGCTTAGCCTATTGATGAACTTCAGCTCCCATTTTTCTGGTACCAAAATTTCAATATTTTCATTATATGGATTGATTTGTAAATTACTACGGTCTGTGCACACATAACAGTGTACAACCCGCACTTTGTACTTAAAGGACCCTGTGGTACGCATCAGTGCCACAATCCTTATAATAAGGAGCGAAAGCTTTTTACTTTTGAGTAGAATTAATCAAACTTTTCATGATTTCTACAATTCTGCTCAAAAGACAAGTATTACACCTCAATAAGTAATCACTTGTTGAGGGGGAGTACTTGATCAAAAACATCGTTCTAAATCTTAAAGTTTTGATTAATTTCTCCCCATAAGACTCAAAAAGGCATATTTTAATCAAAAACGTATACAAAAACAACATTTGATATGCTATTTTTGAGGGGGAGAAGATGAAAAGGTGATTAAATTATGATGTCAAAAGTTTTATCTTGTGCGAGCTCGACTCAGAATTGACCCATGAATTGACGAAACAACAAATGTTAGTATTCGAAAGGATTTATTCGAGTAGAAAGTACCGTTTCGAGAAACTCTTTTTAGACGTTTACTTTGACGGGTCTAACTTCCTTTTAGGAATGTTAACAACTTCAAGTTAGTTATTAGGGCTAGTTATCACTTAAAAACTGATAATGCATCCCTTTAACTAAGCAACGTAAACGTGTCCCTCGGGTACATGTCTATTAAGAGTGGATCAATTCAAAAAGTGCCAACTCTTCCCANCAAAATTTCAATATTTTCATTATATGGATTGATTTGTAAATTACTACGGTCTGTGCACACATAACAGTGTACAACCCGCACTTTGTACTTAAAGGACCCTGTGGTACGCATCAGTGCCACAATCCTTATAATAAGGAGCGAAAGCTTTTTACTTTTGAGTAGAATTAATCAAACTTTTCATGATTTCTACAATTCTGCTCAAAAGACAAGTATTACACCTCAATAAGTAATCACTTGTTGAGGGGGAGTACTTGATCAAAAACATCGTTCTAAATCTTAAAGTTTTGATTAATTTCTCCCCATAAGACTCAAAAAGGCATATTTTAATCAAAAACGTATACAAAAACAATATTTGATATGCTATTTTTGAGGGGGAGAAGATGAAAAGGTGATTAAAATATGATGTCAAAAGTTTTATCTTGTGCGAGCTCGACTCAGAATTGACCCATGAATTGACGAAACAACAAATGTTAGTATTCGAAAGGATTTATCCGAGTAGAAAGTACCGTTTCGAGAAACTCTTTTAGACGTTTACTTTGACGGGTCTAACTTCCTTTTAGGAATGTTAACAACTTCAAGTTAGTTATTAGGGCTAGTTATCACTTAAAAACTGATAATGCATCCCTTTAACTAAGCAACGTAAACGTGTCCCTCGGGTACATGTCTATTAAGAGTGGATCAATTCAAAAAGTGCCAACTCTTCCCACATATGCAAATTTCTGAAAACATTCATAAGCATATGTGGAGGGGGGAGTCCTTCATAAGAAATCACAAACCTCAAAGTGTTAACAAAAGATTTTGTACTTAGAAACACTTTGAGAGATTTTCAAAGATTTGGTTCAAAGGCATCAATAGGATAGTCATGGAGTTACAAGGTGACTAAGGATAGGAATAACCGTCCTATGATCCGCCAGAACCGGAGGGATCTACCCAAGGACATCACCAATAGTTAGAAATTAGAAGTCCTTAGGTATGATATGACAAAAGGAGAAAAGAATGAAAGGAAAAAGAAGGGGTTGAAGAATTAAAAAGAAAATGAAAGAAAAGGGTGAAAAGAAATAGCCCTCCATTTATTCAACCTTAGGGCAGACACCGGGTTCAATTCATATGCTACTGGTAGTTGCTAAGGCGACACCGGTATTGAAGATAAAAGACGTCATGGACCCAGTGACGCAATGCACTAAACCTTCTTAGCCACTCAGGCATCTCTCAAAAGATGTTTGTTTCATTCTCACGGGGAACCATTGTAATCTATCAAACGTCTATTAGAGATGGTTGATATTGAAACAGGAGGCCCTCTGCTCCATGCCTCTGCATAGGAAACCAAATGTGCACTTATCGAGTCTAGAGCCACGAGATAACATAAAAGATCTCTTAGGAACACATAATGCCTCTACACTAATTGTTTTACATCATTGGACACTAAGTGTAAACTGTCGAGTCCTACGCAGATCTTAGCAATCTGCCTTGAACGTTTATGAATGATTTACTTAGGTATTTCTCGAATGATTGAACGGAAATCCTGCCAGGGTCAAACATCAAACAACCCTGAGAGCAGGTCACTTCGGTGATTCCTTGTGGATTACGCTTAGTGTGTTCGATGGTTCCAAACGGTCTACAGTCGTGGGGTGATCTCCAGCGACTCACCTAATCGTGGGTGTACTTATGTATGTCTGTGTAAGCCCTCTAGGGGGTATCCGATTAGGAATGGCCTTGGTAAGGATTAGAAGGAGTCTTCACACTATGCTGTTGACGAATTCTAATTCCGAACCTGTAAGTACCGGATGTATTATTGCTAACTGTTTCAATGCAGGTACAACCACCATTTTGAACACCAACTTCCACATGCTCATACTCGCATCACAACAACTATGAAGGCTCTCATGAAAGATCGAAGCAACGTATAAGTCAAAGAAAGATTCTATGCCAAACAAAAGAATCTGCAAAGTGAAAAGACAACGATCTAAAGCAAAGCAATGTTCAAAGAAGGATTCTACATCAACACTAAGAATCTTCATCAAAAGAAAAGAGAGCTACACGCGTATGAAAGTTTCAAATGTCAAAGATGTATGAGCATGGTGGAAAGGCGCAGATCCACTGGAGTCTAAGAGAGTGACGAATGGCAGATTACTACATCACTTGATCACTATCACATCTTCAAAGATAAAGAACAAAGAACGATGAATCATTTCTACTACTCAAATTTTTGAAGACGTCTAAAGCTATGAAAGTCAACAACTAAAGATAAAGATAAAGACGTCGAGCAACCTCAATGACCGTGACGAATTTCACTTCCTCATAACCGATCCTTAGGGGCAGATTGTTAGGATCTAAGTTTATTACTATTTATCAAGTCTCGGTTATTTCAGAACATGTAATAGGTTGCTACTATATTTACTTTAATCATGTAACGTATGAAGTCCAAGTATACGTTCAATGGGCCTCAAAGCCCACGACATAGACTAGATAGGGAGGAAGGGAGTGTTGCCCTAATCCTCACCTATAAATAGGACCTCATGTAAACATTTCATTTTGTTGGTTATTTCATTATCTTAAGAAAACTCTTGCACTTTTACCTTTCATATTGATCTAATCAACCAAACTCTATTCTCATCTCATTTCTACCAAAACCAATACTTGTGTTTACAATATGGTGACCTAACACATACTTCGACTCTAAGACCTTAATCTTAAGAAGTAGTTTACTATGTTCCTTACTTTTATTTTTAACTCGTTCTAGATATGTTTTACGATGTTTAGCGAGTAGTTATGGGATAATCCAAACGCCCCTTTAAACATCTTAATATATCTTGAAACTTTGCTAGATATACATTAGATTATATAACTTGCTATTTATTATGAGTTTCTTATGCAAGTGACATGTTTTGAAAAAGATAGTGTGGATTTTTGACTCAAAAATATTGTTTTTCTAAGTTAAACCAAACACTTCCTTTCCTAGAACATTTGCGACTAAAATGTCAATATATATATTGAATTATATATCTTGACGACTCTAAATTGCTAGTTTTATGTTTGTAAACTTGTCAATTTGTTATAAAAATTATATCGGCTTAATTTTGACAACTTTTGGACATAATCCAAACACTCTCTTATCGTATACAAAATCAAATTCATCTAAAAATATGCTTTTATGATTACTAAGTTGTAAAAACACAATGTGATTTGTTTTAACACGTTTTTATAGCATTATTCAACAATGTATTAAAAAAAATTTCGAAAAGGAGTGTATGAACTTTTTCAAAAAATTTTAACAAGAGGGTTTATGATTGTTGGTTTTTAATGTTAATTATGCATTCTAATCCTATGGGAAGCATTTAGTTATGAAAATCCTATACTCAATTGAAAGAAAAAATGAAATTGAAGAAATTGAAATAAAATGCCTAATCTTAATTATGACCAAAATTTGATGAAATTAGATGAAATGTGTTATGAAAAACTTACAATACTTGTTGCTAATCGTGTTATAAGTATTTGCCCCTTGCGAATCAAGCTTAATTGGGTGATTTGGAAGTGGATTTTTGATGTTTTTGGGTTTTAGGCTCGTTCACAGCAGCAACAATGGAAGTGGAATGTGAAAAATGGAGTGTTTGGTATAGAGATTAAGTGGAAAAAGCGGGGAGAGAGAATCAGATGGCCGGCCCCCTTAAACATTAAGGGGGCCGCCCCTTTTAGGCTGCCGGTCCCCTTAATTTTAAGGGGCCCGCCCGCCAATTTTTATTTTTTCGCGGCTTTGTTTCTGGGAAAAGAAAATGTATACATATACATATCTCTACATTTACATTATATATAACAGGAGGCATTTGAAGAATATGCCACCTCATTGCCCAGTAATTCATTATCAGCCATGTCATCACTTTTGTTGCCACCTAAGCAGTATTGATGCCAACTAAGCAGTATTTTTTTTAAATCCGTTTTTAATATTTAGGCCGAACAATATTTTTTCAAAAAATGTAACTAACAAGGTTCGAACATGGGATCTCTACTAACACTAACAAGCATCTCAACCGCCGGAACAATTGAACTTTTGTTACTATCTTTCCAAGTTAAAATTGATAAAGCCATAGAAATTATTATTTCAAAATTAATATCTATACCTTTATAGATTTGGTTAATTATAAACATTAAAAAAAAACCTGGGTTACAAAAAAGTTACGCCTCTTTTTCTCAAACCCTAATATCTGTTTTCTTCTTGAACTCACAATATTTTTCAGGTTTGCAACATGACATGTGAGGGGATGTATGTTATTCTTCAAGGTTTTACAACTGAAAGTGGTGAGTTTGCTCAGTATTCTTGAAAAGTTATATTTACTATTTACGCGTTAACTTCGTTCACATATATATATTTTCATGTTTTTTGTTTTTATACGCTTGAAATCACTGATTGTTTTAGGTTTTGGAGCAGGTTTTTGAGTCATGGTATACGTGGGTGAAAGATGAAGAGAATTCTCTTTCATTTGCAATTCAAATGTCCAACTCAATTTTAGTGTTTTATTGATTTTTAATGTGTTTTTTGCAGGTATCTCAGAGTGGAAACAATGGATCATAAACGAATTGCACATACACTTACTCTACATGCTAATGCATACAAGGTTGCTATTGTTTCTTAAGCCTCCATTCTTGGCATCTGACATTTTTTAAAATGCTAATTTACATATAATTTATGCAATCAATAAATACAGAATCACACAAAAAGTTTCCTTCAAAGTCATGTCCTTTGAGATATGGAGCAGGAAAAATTATGTAATATGTCGTAAATCTACCATCTGTAAGCAGAGTTTTCTTTTAGTATTAAATTTTATTATACTCTTAGAAGTTGAGGAGTGTGCAACTTGATATTAAATGTTTTATATTTTGACAGGGAACGTCATCAATCACAATGTACTTTCATATCGTTGATTGATTGGAAGAACACGGGTTGATCTATACAAGAGTACTTGGAGAAGGTGATGATCCTTCATCCCCAATCGGTCGTGGATGGGGGTAGCTACATTTATGACCAAAGATAAAGCTGTAGCAAAAGAAAGGTATGAAATTGAGCACTTGCGCCTTTCCTATGATAGTACTGTATTTTACCTATAGTTTTGTTAAAGTTTGGGTGTGAATTGCAAGGCTGCAAAGCTTGGAATGACCCTAGAGTTGACAGATGATGGTGTAGAAACAGTTATAGGACCTATTCCANGTCTTATTATTTATATACAAATAAATAAATAATGGTAACTTGAAAATATATATCTACGAGTGGAATAGAATGCAAATGATGTCGTGATGCAATGTAGACTAACCCTAGTCTAGAAAATGTACGATGGTTGACAATGTGACTTAACCTACCCGGTCTCGTCAAATGAATACCCGTAAACCCTGTTTACGTGAAATGTTGAATTGAAATTCAATGAATAGGAAATGTCGGGAATAAGGAAAATTGACCTGAAATGGAGAATTGTGACAAATACCATTGCAGAAGATGTTTTGGGCCTATACTAGAATACTCTGAAAATCGTAGAAAAGCTGATAGTGCCACAAGCTCATTCCTATCACCTCATTCTACCAATGAATGCAAGAAGATATCTACTTTCTATGAGTGACCTTATGGTCGTGTTAAAGATTGTTGACTTTGAAAGTCAAATACTCTGTACTTACGCAAAATGTGTTGAACCTTTGGAATTGAGTTGGTGGTGGCATCTAAGAAGCAATGTCGCATTAAGTGGTTTGGATTCAATAATAGCACACAGGTTATTTAGGATTAAATATGAAAATGTTCATTCGGAGTTGGTGTGCAGAATGCTATTTTAAAGCCACAGGTACGCCGGGTAGATTTTCAGTAAATCTAACTCTTAATACTAATTGTGTTTGTTTCTCAGGAATTCGAAAACGTTGGTTCATGGGCTGCTCAACTCCCGGAGAAGAAAGACTATGCAACTGATACTTCTACCAGCAGTCACATGATACATTGATACGTATGTCGTCTCGAACGGAAAATACAAATTTTGTTTCTTCGCACACTTAGAAGGTGTTTAGCTTTGGACATAATTTATCAGGTAGTTATTCATTTTTTTAATACTTTCCTTGGTAATATAACCAACCTTGTCATCGTTATCGCGCTTTTTTTTTGGTCTGAACAAAAACTAACAACGTGCTCTAGAGAGATATGGTTGCACTTTCACCGAATCCAAATGCTTAGACATTATAGCCCATTCAATCAGACCTGGGATTGCTTATTTGTTTTGCTTTTGCTTATTTTTAGACAAAAAACCACTCTTCTTTTAGTCAAACCTTCTCTAAAATACATTGCAGCCTATTGAGTAGATAAAGTCACTAATATCTTTTTTGAAACGCAGTTCCCTTTCAAGGAGAGAAGAATTCTTCCACAAGTTTAGATGCACCGAAAGGGTTGGACATCATATATACGATAGAAAACAAGCTGGCGTCCGACTCTCCTGGAACAGTTTTATGTGCTGATGCTCTTACTACTGCTGCAATAGATGATGCTTTCCTGGTACATGAACACGAAATAAAATAAAGCTTTAATATTAATTTGTGAATTTAGTAACGGTTATGATTGTGGGTACAGGCTGGTGAACCTTATTGGCATGTCGCAGTAGGAAGAAATGACTCCAAGAACAAGTAGCTTTGCCCACGTAGAAATAAATGTGGTTGGTGCAAATGACGAATTATTATTCACGATCGGCAAAATGATATACCAACGCCTTTTTGACACCGGTATGGTCACACTTTCAGGTAATCCAAATATTCCCCGCTATAGCAACCACCAATACGTACATTCATACAAGAATATTATGAAGGTCACGTCTCAATCTCTTTGTTAGTGCACAGAGGTTGATAGGGATAGATGATGTGTTTGTAACTCAAATACGGCCACAAACCGAAAAGAAAACTGATCCAAACACCCTCATGATATATTATATACATGAGCATGTGAGATGCTTAATCCAGAAGAAATGTAGTCCTAAATTGACGTTAGTTTGTTTTAGTAGAAAACATTTGGAGAGTATTTCAGTTTTTCAGCCAATTGACCCATTTTACTCAATAAAATACCTGTCAATCTGATACCTCGAACATTTTGTGGAAACAAGGGAATTTTTTGGGTTGATAAGAACCGGCCATGTTGACCCGCTAACACTATATGTCCAAGTCTTAGATGTTTATTATAAATATCTAATGTTTTAGTTACGACTACATAATTAATACTAATCCAATTTATATATGCAATTGGTAAGCCAAATGATAAAGTGCTACTTTAAGGAATTTTTTGATGTTTATTTACACTACATATAGTTAAAGCAGTGTTAATTCATTTAGTCACATACAACAGGAAATAATCAAGACCCACTGCAAATTTATGAAGTTGAGTTCAAAAAGATAGAGTATAATTTATGGCTCTTTCGTATTTGCTGAATTTTATTGCAAAGAGAATGAGGGATAACAAAACACGAGGATCTATCATGTTTATGACCTCCATAGTTGGTGCCGAAAGAGAGATATATCCAGTCGCATCTGAATATGGTGTAACTTTGGGTGGGACCCATCAATTAGTCTAAAAGGCCACAAAGTAAGCTTATCCAAACATCCTTTTAGGTTATATTTTATTTCTAGAGTAAATATGAATTTTTGTTGCTTAGAATTAAATTGATCAAAGGAGGTTTGGCTCACAGTGGGTAATTATTGGAACGGGTTGAAAAGGATACTTGGGTTGACCTTGAACGGCTCAAATGGTATACATTTGAATTAATATATTCATAGGCTGATTTATTAGCCTTTAGCCTACATAATCAACATCAGTATTGCATGTTCCTTATCTGAATTATGTTTACAAAGAGATGTAATTTGTTATATTCAACTGCTTCTAAACTTATTTTTTACAGTTACCCTAAATTTTATTCATTCATTTGCAGCAGTGGGCTGACTTTCTTGGGCCTCTACTTCCTGCCCTGGCTGACATATTGTCTTATTTTGATCCAACGGGGGATGTTGAACCTTCACTCAGGTAGTTTTTTCGCAACTTAGTGTTGTACTAGCAGAATTTGGCTTGGCACCTCCAGTAGTGAAGTATCCTATCTCAGTTAAATCATTATTTGTTAAATATAGTCATCAATAGTTTTAAGCTATATCAGTGTTGGTAGATTACTAATTTCATATTTGTTAAATCATTATATTTGTAAAGATATATATTAAGTTAGGGTATGAATTTTCTTCAATGAAATTGAGGGAAGTATTGGGGGAAATCAATACAAGAACTTGACCTCTGTAGCTATCTGCTGGTGCACGGGTGGTTACAAACTTCTTCCTAATGATGCAAGCGTCACCGTTTGTATGAATATGACGACATTATACACCCTTAATTTATGGATGCGTGTTTTGCCCGTGGATTACTTGAGGATGACATAGAATATATTTATGCTCTTCAAGAGATATATGGTTGGTCAGTAGGTAATAAAGTGCGCCGCGCATTTGTACACATACTGATGTCTAATAGTATTGCAATATCTGATCATGAATGAAACATGGAAATTTATGAAGGATTATATTGAGCACCGTCAACGTCAACTATTGAACAATCCAGGTTAGTTTTTGTTTTGTAAGAAAATATTATTATTGTCGATGTTATTCATATGGGTGTATGACATTGCGTAAAAAAGTCGATTTGCTTAAAAAATATCCTTTATCATGCGGTTTAGTCGATAAGTATGTAGACCCATTGCAATAATACAGATCAGAGATGCTAAAGCGATATACATCCCAATCCATAACATAGGTGTGCTATATTTTCTATCCTCATCTGATCTATATATTTTCATTGTGTACCTGGTCAAGGAATCTATCATAGGTTTTGGAGCGTCTTCTATAGCCGGGAGCTCAGTCACAATTTTCATATAATCATTTGTTGACTCGGAGGCCATAGTTATGTTTCTCCAAGAAACAAAAAAAGTATGTGAGATGACTAAAGCTGGGTGTAATAAGCATCAATGTAACTTATGAAATAAACCATTCATAAAAAATAAAAAAATAAGAAAAACAAAAAAAACTTACTTTCACTTAAGTGTTACATTGGTTTTCTAAATGGCTGAGGCGTTGTAGGTAGAAGTATTTAAATTTTTGAGCCTTGAACCGGGGTTTGGTTTCATGAACAAGATGATGCATCAACCTGTATTTCGTCCTAATGGTATAGGTTGCAACATTTCGCCAACAAATGAGTTCAGACCGCGTTGAGGGAATCGAGGTAATCAAGCATCTTTATTGGCTTCTATGCATCAGGTTTGATGAACCAGCTCCACGCGACCGAGGTCGGTGTATCTGTTTCACATGAACAAAGCATCGTGGAAAAGTTTCAGGCCGTATTCACCTTTCACCTTCTTTTTTGTTTTTCTCATTTGGCTAAATTTGTAAATTTACTTGCTTGATCTGTCACCTATAAAATATAATTCAAAATTGGCCCATTCTTCCAAAATGGGTTGATATCTTTTCGAATTGGGGCATCTTTTTTTTCCCCAAATTTACGTGTGAATGGCCAAATACATTTGGCATGTTTCAGATTGCAAGTTCTGATAATGAGTTTGTTGTTTGTTAAGCTATTGAACAGGTGATTATAGCGAGTGGATATAGACAATACATAAAGTGTGCAATAAGCCATAGAGAATGGATCTAACCCGCAACAAAGTTCAGCTAGGACAACAAATTTGCGGGAACTGAGCCTTTATTCACAAAGGTCATACTTCTTTTATTCTACTATTTCAAGTACTACGTAATATAGAAATTTTTAGAGTTGTTTAGTTTCTCAATACGTGGTTAGTTTGTGTATAAGACTACTGACACATATGCGTTTATTGTTAAATTGAGTTGTTTAATGTGATTGGTTGAAAATTAACGTAATGTAGATCTGTTTTTTCAACTATCATTAATCAAACCTGAATAGGTTTATTATTTTAAAAAGATTTCATGGTTTTTTTTAGTTCAAAACAACTGTTTATGTAGGTAACTGTTCTTAAGAGACTACCCAGCGGTTGGCAAGCGTGATGATAATGAATCTGAATGTCGGCCGTTTGTTTATGTAGTTGTGCGGTGGATGAGCTCAAAAGAAATTCAGAGGGTATAGTTTTTTGATTCGGTTAAAGTATGGTTTTTTTGTAAAATAAGATTAGGGTTCGTTTATGTTTTTATTTTTATGCACTACGTACTTCGAAATAACAGTTGGATAGCTACGGACATATTTAATTCACTCAGCTATTTATTTTGCAGGAACTCTCTAAATCTCAGTTGAACACATGTTGATTTGTGTGCATGCATCCTAATATATTGTTTAAAGGGTACATACTTATGAGAAGTGGAGCGACATCTTTAGCATTCGGGATACTCAATTCACATGTTCCAATCACCCTATAGTTCTCCAGATCAATCATTATATACTCATGGAACTGCACTTCTTACTGCACTATTTGTGTTTTTGTAGTTGCTTTTGGTTTTAAATCAGTGGCCAGATGAGGTATTGTACGTTACTGTTCGATTTCAATTTTTTAATCTTATTTAGCGTGGCTACCCCGGAGTTCAGGGGATCGAAAATGACAATTGTGGCTGAATCAGTTCCTACCAGAAGTTTAATAGTGTAAAACTCATCGGTACATATGAATATACAAATTCGTAAGGATGTAATGAGTGAAACGAGGGTTGATAATCCAGTTATTAGCCATATTGATGGTGACGATACTAGGAAGGCTGATTCACATCTTGAAATTTCAAGGACACCTGAGATAGAGAATTAATTAATACGGCTCTTGGGAAAATTGTTAAGAGGATTGTTGATTCATTTTCCAATCTTGATGTGGACTCGCTGTATGGGTGAGATTATATGTATTTTCTATGTGCTGGTCATATTTAAATACACAATCTAAGCTGGAATATGAGTTAAATATAGTTACTACATACTTTATACTGGATTACAGTAAGAATTTTGGGAACCCACTATAACTAAAAGCATTTCATTGATCTGATACACAAATTCCTTCACCTCTATTTTAGGAATAGGTGTAACTATACTTCTGATCTATATACAGTGGAAACAAAATTGATAAGTTGGTGTAAAAGAAAGAAAGGAGGAGTATTCTTATCCGGTCAAAATATATCAAGAAACAAGGCATCAGTCTCTTCAACAAAACTCATCATCTCCATTGGCAACAAAAGATTGAGCACCTTACTAAATAATCCCGCACTTGCAAAAAGGTGTACCATTCTATCAATGCAAGTACCTTTATGTTAATATTATGTAGAAATTCTCATTATGTATCAAGGCCACTACCCAAAGTGCTAAGCAGACACATACCTAAACAAACTGAAAACACCGAGAGAGGCAATGTTAAAGGACACGAAAATACTCTGTGAGGCATTGGTATCTTGAACTGAAGATCATTTGTTAGTATCATAGGTCTTGAAAAGAAAGCTTTAGCTTATTATTGAATGACAGGGAAGGCTAAAATACTAATAATCACATTGAATCAAACACAGAGCAGAATTATGTTGGCAACCAATCTAAAAAATATATGATATAGAACTCCGTAATGCATTTTCCAGTGTGAATTCCTACAGAACATGCTATAGAGAAAAGCATGTGCATTTTTGTTCCCCACCCTTTTCACGATTTCCTACGTTTATTTTAAAAACTCCCCCTTTTCACTTTTATATTCATTTTAACGTAGGTCTATCTGATGAGAAGTCGAGTACAATATTGAAATGATGCATATATCATATTATTGACTTGATCACAAGGTTGTTGGCATCAATGATTCAAGTAATCCAGTCACTACATTATCCTCCATAACCATTTACCAAAAAAAATTGTGCTTTATTATAAGAGGGTGGGTCAGAAGAATAGTTTTCACCATGTTAGGGGTATCACCTGGCGGATTGTATGAATAGTTATATGTATTTAAATGTTGTGTTTTCGAGATGTAATTTTGCCACACTAGAGATATAATATAGAAAAAACATAGGTAATAGCCGAATATCGATACGCATTCACAAAGCCATTGTCCAGCCATGGTCCAACACCACCTGTTTCTACTATAGCTTATAGAGCCAACTTGTCTGAACCATCTGGTATTTTCATGAGTACACAGTTTCGGATATCTATCTAAACCCACTAGAAGATCAGTTTCCATGAACTCGAAAACAAGATGTAAGTTCCCTTTATGAGGGAAACAATCAATCAATTCGATTATATTCGGATCCTTGAGCTATTTTAGTAACTTAATCTCTATAAGAGCAGTAAAATTCACTCCCTCTTCCTGCTTCAACTAAACCCGCCGAAAGATCAGTTTCCATGAACTCAAAAACAAGATGTAAGTTCCCTTTATGAGGGAAACAATCAATCAATTCGATTATATTCGGATCCTTGAGCTCTTTTGGTATTTTCTCCAACTAACACAAATTTATGCTATTTTTTACACTTAAAAGCAATGTCTTTGAAAAAAAACTATTGATTGTGGAGATTTTCAAGAGGTATCCCTACCTTTATATCATCTAACATATGCAATATGCTAAATATGCAAGTTGAGATGTAGTTCATTAACAAGCCAAACACCCTTTAATCTATTAGACGTAACTTAAAAAAAATGACATGGAGAATTTAAAATATTTCTAATCATCTTACATCAGTATCTATTAGTTTACAAGTAAGGCAATTTTATCAGGTTTTAGTGTTCTCGCATTTCATCAACTTATCAGGTCCCTATGAAAAGGGCTCATCGGATATTATGCTCAAATCAATGAGAAGATCAACCAACGTGAACACAAAAGGTTCATGAGGTGGTAACTGGACATCAATAAAGTGACAAAAAGAACTACTTAAGAGGTGTGTTTCGTTCATAGGCATATAAATAAACATAGAAATGAGTGTTTCGCTTCTTGTGGCCTGTAATTTAGTATCCTTTGACACCCAGTGATAAGCTATGAACTTATTTGTATCGACCTTACGAATTACTTGCAGGATAGATGAGTTGATGCATCCACTTGCAGCTACAGCTCCTCAATATTAGAAGTGGACAATTGTTGGTATCTAAATGTAATAGGGTTAAGGAAAGTGATAAGTCTGTTGTCCAGTTAATGAAAAAGATACCTAAAGGACGAAAAAGTTATTGAGGAACAATTGATGCTTCTGTAGGTAATAGTTTCAGTGACACTTCACAATTAATTGAACTTAATCTAATGATTGTTGGAGGGTAACGGGTTGAATAACGGGTCATTAGAAATGCGTTAATTATCTAACGTTCTCAGTTAATTGATGTAGCGGGGGTTTTCATGCATTTTGATACACTTAAGATGAATTTCAAAGTGTTTGGCCCTTTTGATAATTGTGGCTGCTCATGATTATGTGTATTGCGCTCATAATTATTTGGTTTCTATTTGTAACAGGCAACAACCAAATATGCCGCAACACACACCATCAGCACCACAACAACATAAAGGAGGTGGTGGTCGTAGTGGTGGAGGCAATTCCAGTTGTGGCCATAGGTGTAGTAATGACATTGGAAGTCAAGAACGTAGTCGCTACAACCTGTATCAACTTTGTAGCAAAAGTCTAATGTTATTGTTTTTTGGTATTAACTTTTTGAAAACAATGAGCAACTGGTCCTACATTGGGGGCGTGAATGATTAAAATTTTTCCAACAACATTGACTTAAATATCCTCATTCACTACTTGCATAATTTGTTTTAACATTGAAGTAACTTTGGATCATCATATATTTAATGTCAGCATATGATTTTTTGGGGATACTTTAGTCTTGGCCCATAGATTTTTATTTTGGAGATCCTTGAAGTTAGTAATTTAGTTCTGTTCAACGACTGTCGAAATTAGAGGAGGTATTATCTTTTTAAGCATTTTCGAAGCACTAACATATACATTTTTTTTTCAATTTTGTGATAGTTAATTGATTACCATACCTCTTCCAGACAGTAACTCTGCTACTGAAGAGTGAAAAAAGGTATGATGTCGTCGACCTCAACTTTTTCACTGACGGTGAAAAGTTTTAGCACTTGCATGGGTCACCTTGCTTTTAGTTATTATGCACGACAAAAACCAAGGAAAATAACAATCATGGTTCACATGAATGAACGTGTTTTGCTCTCATAATCGTGTGGTTATTGAAGGAAAGAACTTGGTAATTAAATAATATACTATGTTGTTACAAAAAACTTTGTATACACAATAATTAAAAAAACACCATACTCAAGTAACTCTGCTATTGAAGAGCGAAAAAGGTATGATGTCGTCGAACTCAAATTTTTCACTAACGGTGAAAAGTTTTAGCACTTGCATGGGTCACCTTGCTTTTAATTATTATACACGACAAAAACCAAGGAAAATAACAATCATGGTTCACATGAATGAACGTGTTTTGCTCTCATAATCGTGTTGTTATTGAAGGAAAGAACTTGGTAATTAAATAATATACTATGTTGTTACAAAGAACTTTGTATATACAATAATTAAAAAAAACACCGTACTCAAAAAAACAAATTTCTGTTATGCAACACCATCAAAAGTAAAATTATAAGACATGCCCGCCCATCGGGCGGGCTTAGACCGCTAGTACATATATATATANATAAACATTTTTACGATTATTTATTAATTAAATGCAAACATGGCAAATTGTGTGACCCATGGCACTCGAAAAGCTTTGACATGGAAAGTTGAACCATTGCTTAATTTGGCATTATAGATGTGTCAAAACACACTCCCTGTTATATAATATATTACTTATATAGTTATAATATTATAACTATATTATATATATATTATATATAGGGGGGGTTAATGTGAGATCAAACTTAAATTGTAAAATTAAGATCTAGTCTAAAAACCACTAAAAACCATTTAAAATAACCATATTAGAATATAATTACACAAAAAAATAAATTTTAATGACGAATTCAACATTTTACGCCACTAATAACCAATTGGAACTGGAGTTTGTGTTGTTGATCACACAGGTTATAAATTTACATGTCAGAATCAAAGTGTATCACTTATAACCTGATACATTTCATGTCGAATCAGAAGTGTTGCCACCTTGTTTCGTCCAATTTTAAAAAGAAACATCGGGGAACTTTAATGAATGTTTTATTGTATTGATAAAAAAATATTTTATCTTAACGGAGAGTTGTCACTTGTGGGAAGATTTTAGTTGGATCTTATTTTACAACTTTGTAAGTTGATCTTATTTGATCTAGATCAATATTCTATATTATAGTATATATATATATATAATAGTATATATATTACTATATATATATATATATATATATATATTATTAGTATATATATAATATAACTTATATTTATATATTATAATATATAGTAACTTATTAAGGATTTATAACCTAGAAAAACTCATTAGTTATTTTCTAGATACAAGAAATTGTTCGTTACGAACCCTTTTCTTTTCCCCCTTTGGCCCTCTTTGACTCTATAACGTTTCAACATGAAACTGCTTCGATGATCAACAAAACTCATGTTGATGTAAGAATGAGTTTTGATCAATCTATGGGATGAAACAAACTCCGTCTCTTTTCCCTCGTTCTCCCTCTCATATCTCGTCTTATACAACTCCATTATAATTTATAATATTAATATGATATATATATATTATATATATAATTAGTTATAGTTTACTGATCATATATATAATATATTTATATATATATATATATATATATATACCTTCCACATGTCCTCGTTAACTTGACCGCCTTGGATAATTTTACTCGCAAAATTATCAAGAAAATTTTAGTTTGACGAATGTCAAATAAAAGTGTGCAAAGTTAATTCCTTTCGTGGCGAATACTCTCCAAGTATTTTGACTTAATTTCTTAATAACGTCCTATTATATATATATTATTATATATATTATATATTATTATTATATATATGAATATACTATATATTATATATATTAATATATATTTATATATATATATATATATATATATATATATATATATATATATATATATATATATATATAACAGGAGGTGTTTGACCATTATAATGCCAAATAAGCATGGTCAACTCCATGTCATCACTTTTCGAGTGCCATGTCATCACAATTTGGCCATGTTGGCAATTTAATTAAATAAATTTCGTATAGTTAATATTTTCGGAATAACTTTTTAAAAAATGATATTGACATGGTTCAACTCTGGTTGTTTGAAAGAGTGGCATGTATCTTAACCATTGGAGCATTCCAATGGTTGTGATAAATGTTGCAAGTTGTAATTGATATTGCATGAAATCACATAACTATGACAATCTCTACAACTTAAAACCCTTATCTCACTTAAACGAAATATCAGTTCATTAAAAATATACTTTTTCTCCAAACCCTAATTCTTCTTTTCCTCGACCTTTTTTTTTCTCAATTCTCTCACGCTGATTTTCTTTTTGAATGTGCAGGTTCACGAACTGGAAAGTTTAATAGGGCTGGATCTCAAACTCCTTGGTCCTGTCGTTACGATATCTCTTTAGGTAACACATAGCTGCTACAACCTCTTTTTCTTCTTCTCTCTTTATCTATCAGCAAAACTATTTATGATGATGACCATTGATGCTCTTGAAGAGGTGATTATCTATATTGATGATCACTTTTATACCAGTGACAAAAAGCAGAAAATGCCAAATTAGTGATAATTTTATCGGCTATGCAGGTTGTACTTGCAGTACAAGGACGAATACCAGTTCTCCGAGTACTTGCAGATTTTGTGAGTGCGGTGTGCTTTAGGAGTGTTTGGATATGCGTTTGGTGAAGTTATCATAACACTTTAATATTATGACTAACAACAATGTTAGTCATAATATTAAAGGGGTTACAGGTTTTGATTGATTTCTATCTATTTAGGGTTTTGGCATGTGCCACTCTCAACATGTATATAGGTAATCCACAACGCAATAATTGTATATGTGTTTGCATGTAATGCATTATGTTGGTTGTTTATGGTTTACGAAAGTGATTGATTGAAAGGTTACCAATATATCGTTAGTTTGGATGCGGTTGTGTCAGTACTGAAAATACTATGCTTCCAACAAGAAAAAACCCAGTGAGGTAATTAAGCTATTGTTTTCTCACTGATTTTATAAACTTCCATAATCTTGATTTAATGAGTGGAATTTTATCAAAACAAAACTTTAGGAGACAAATGCAGACCCCGTCGAGGCCTTCCAGATCCCTAAGTAGCATGACCTGTACAGTTACACGAGGTCAGCTTGAGATGTGCTTGCTGGCTGTTTCGGTAAGTGATCATTCGTTGGATATAAAGCCAATTTTTCATTTTTTTTGTATTCTTTGAAATTCTGTTTATTTTAATTAAACCCGAGTTGAGAATTGCAATGACCGATTTAATTGATGCTTTGCCTGCTGCTTAGGGGGAGAGATTGTGGCTCTTATAGGTAGACATGGTAAAGATTACACTAGAAGTGCTTAGTGGTTATAGTGATTGTGAAGGATCATAGTCCTCAACGTGGTATCACTGTTGAAACTGTGAGATATTGATTTTCTATTTTTTTTAATTTCAGGCCCCAATGTTGCAGGTGTCCCAGTTGAACCTACTGATCCTGCCAAGTATGTCCTTTGCGTTATATTTTTTTTGGTTCTATACACACAGACACACACTCCTAATCCTCATTTTTGTTTTTCCCTTTTTGCAGCCAAATTTTGCAAAATCAACAGTTTTCTAACCTCTCCCTTAAATAACCACTAAACACAAACATGGCTTATTACAACCACTAATTTTGCGTTTTTTAATTTATTATATTGACTTGAAAACGATTATAGGATAGTTTGTTAATTGAAATTGTTAGATGGGTTTTTTTTATGTAAATGAAATAATCATGAGTCTAGATTCACAATAATTTTTTTTTAAAGGAAATCAAGCATGAAATTGTTGTATTCCGCTTCTTAGATTAGTTGCTTACTGATAAGAAGGCTTGGCATGAATAACGAGTAGCTAACATTTGTTGTACTATTTTTATATTGTAATGAGACTAATACACAGTTTTCTCAGAGAGATGTGCTCGAGCCTGCAATGAAGGGTTGTGACATGATTGGGCGTGCTAGGACCAGAACAGGGAAGACTCTTGCTTTTGGCATCCCTATCTTGGATAATGTCATTCAACACAACAAGAATCATGGGTGCGGGACATTGCTTTTTTTTTATTATTAAGAATTTATGTTTCTAAGCAGTACTTTAATTGCTTCTACTTTAATTGGTTCTAAAATGTATGTATTTACATGTTTGGGTGAATTATAATAGAAGGGGAAGGAATCCGTTAGCGATTGTTATGGCTCCTACTAGAGAGCTTGCTCGCCAAGTTGAAAATCAGTTCTACGAGTCTGCACCCGAATTGGATACTCTTTGTGTATATGGTGGTTCACCTATTCAACGCCAGATGAGTACTCTTGATCGCGGTGTTGATGTGATTGTGGCCACCCCTGGACGTTTTATTGATTTGCTCAAAAGAGGGGCTTTGAATTTATCTGAAGTTAAGTTTGCTATTATGGCTGAAGCTGATCAGATGCTTAATGTTGGTTTTGCTGAAGATGTTGAGACAATCTTGGAATATTTGCCNCCGTACCACGAGTATTATGATGATTTTGAGACTCTGAACTCACATGATGTGGACTATGATGGATACAATAGTGATTAGTTTCACATCACGAACCCTTTTGCTGTCCACGTATGGTGATGATTTTCTGTTACACAAAAAGGTTAGTCGGTACCAGGATGCCAGCATGGAAATAGCTTATGAAAAACATTCCGCATGCATGTTACATTTGAAGTTACTAACTGTTGCTGATTTGTTTTTGTTTTTGAAGGTGCAACTATTGGCTGCAAGAAACTTTTGTTGGCCTTGCTCAAGAAACTTATGGCAGTTTAATTTTCGGTAATTTAAATTCTGTTGATGCTTTTGTTCTATATTCGGAGTGACTTTTAGCTCTTGTTTTTACAACTCCAAACATTGTCTATCATTTCTCTTGTGTTTAAAGACTAAATATGTTGGTTTGGTAGTTATATTTTCGGAGCATGATTAGTCCGATTGGCCTTCTTATCAGTAACAATAGCTTTCCTCTTATTTTTGTAACCAATAGTTCACTACTAGAAAATGGAGTATCACCGACGGAATTTCCGACAGACTAATATCCGTCGCTAATTACCGACGAAATTCTGTCATATTAGCGACCGAAACTGTGATCAATTTTTTGCAAAGATTTTCTGACAGAATTCTGTCAGAGTTCCGAGGGATAGTATTGTCGACGGAAATCCGTCGGTATTTTACTTATATTGCGTCTACTTTCCGATGGGGTACCGACAACTATGTTTTTCTGTCACTATTCGGTCGGAAGTGGTTCAATTTTGTTCTGTCGGTAATCGGTCGGAAATTTGTTTTTGTTTTTTTAACAGTGCATTTATAAGACTTATAAAAATTGGGGTTTGGGAAGCACAAACATGTGCGTATTTGTACAATACTTCAATCAGTTTAGCTTCATTTTTTGTTTAGTAAAATGTACTAATCTTCTTTTTAGAGGCTTACGATTTATAATATACTTCAATCATTTTTTTATTTTTATTTATTTATTTATTTTTTTTTAAGGAAAACATGATATTTCATTATCATATACGTAATATTTAAATGCTCATGATTTATAAAAACAACTTTTAATATGAACGTTTTTATAATTACTATTTTTTGTGACCTTTATACCAGAATACATCAAACTTTAACATCTTTTTTATATAATAAAACAAAACCCGGTACTTTGTCATTTTGAAAAAAAAGAATATTTCCTTATTAGGTAATATTTTAATTATTATTTAATTTATAAGTTTTTAAATTCGTTTTGTTGATATACTATACAAGTAGAAGATAAATACAAAAAATATAGATAAGATGCAACTAACAATATGATTAAACTTTTTAAATGATTATCTTTAATTATAAAAAACTAAAATTAAAAATCATAAATCAAACCAAATAAAAATTAAATTATTAGTTTTTTAATAAACAAAAATATATTATTCAAAAAATTTTTACAAAAACCCGCGCGTGCGCGGGCATAACTAGTATATTCCAATAACATAAATGTTATTCCACATCCCATTATTGCATTTCCATATAATATCATGATATCCATAACCATCATTCTTATCATCAAATATTCGCCAACTTAAATTCCTCGTGAAATCAAAATTTGTGTTACCAATCTAAATTAAAAAAATCCCTATGTATAAAATTTAACTTATCACCACTAAACAATTAGTTGAACTTAGACGAAATTTCACATATGCATTTAAAAAAATATTACACATTCCCAATCCCATTTATTACATAATTATACATAACCAAATTCCCCAATCCCTCCCACCTTTTCGCTTTTCCCTCTAAAAAAAACATTACCCTCTGAGCTGCTACCATTTATTACATAACCATTCACTCTCACTCTCACCTAACAAATCCCCCATCACTCATTCACTCTCACCTTTCAAATCCGCCATCACATTGCCACCGTCAACCGTTGTGACCTGCTATCGCTCGTCCGCCACTCCTGATCTGCTACCGTCACCGATCACATTGCTACCGTCCGTCCGCCGTCGTTCTAATTCCGATCACCGTCCGTCATCAAGGTTTAATTCGTTACTTGCTGATTAGGTGTTATACTTTTGTTGATTAGGTGTTGGTGGTTGAATTGAAGCTTTATTTTCTATAAATTAGGTGTTTTGTACAAATTTTGTTGAATTAGGTGTTGGCTAATTTTGCCCTAAAATCTGACCTGATTTTGACACCCCCTTAGTGTAATGGTTAGGGCTATATTGAACTGAGTATCAGTTGCTTTGTGTAAATATAAGTATTAGTGTGATAGTATGAACAAACTGTTATATTGCGCAAGTGCTAATGCAAACTGGACTATAATAGGAGAAACAAAGCACTTATTGCCGAACTAAGCCAACCACGTCCTGGTTCAAAGGATCTTCATTTCCCAACTCAATACTCGATGTCCTTCTTCATCCAATGTTATGTATGTTTATGGAAACAATGACACTCATATTGGATAAACCCTCCTTATACCGCTGTTTGTTTCACTTTTATCGCAATCATGTTTGGAACTATTTTCTGGGAACTTAGTGGTAAAATGTGAAACACAAACTAAATATGTTATGCCATACAAAAATTGGACTTTTATACTTAGAGTTTATGCATACATTACAGGGAAAAGGTGCAGGATCTAAGTAATGTAATGAGTTCTCTATACACGTTAGTGCTCTTCATAGGGTTCAAAATGCATCCGCGGTGCAACCTATTGTGGACATCGAAAGCACTGTCTTTTATAGAGAACGAGCTGCTGGAATGTATTCTGCATTGCCATATGCCTTCGCTCAGGTATCTCGCTCATATGTAATAATTGTTGGGTTAGTGTAATAATTGTTGGGTTAATGTATCTCGCTCAGGTATCTCGCTCAGGTATCTCGCTCGTATGTAATAATAGTGTAATAATTGTTGGGTTACTGGCGCCGGTTCAAACTCGGATGCTTGGCAAGCATCAAACGACTTAGCGAGTCAATGACATAAAGCAAAGGGAAGTTTGAAGGTTTAACCACATTTGTAGATATAGAAAACCTAAGGGCGTTTTGCTCTTAAATACCCAACGATAATAACACATTTATGAAGCCACATCCCATTTGTCATATGTAGACTTATTTTGCTACAGGGAGTATATTTCATAATGCCGTAATGTAATCATTTGTTAACTAGTATGTACTAGATGTTTATAAAGTAATTTAGGTAGATTGTGTGTGAGGTTCATTTTTTTTAAGGTTACTCATGCATAGAATTTGGTAAAGAACTTTGGGAGTGTTTGGCGTTATGTTTTTTTTTTTTTTTTTTTTT
>LBNU01035529.1:71854-90548 GCA_014162995.1 Artemisia annua
ACAAAAAGAGATAACCACTTTTTGTCAAATGTAGAAATGGGGACCAACGAGATGAATTCGTGTACTTCGGAAATTGTTTTTTTTCGCTTCCCCCAAGATTATGCAATCGTTTTGAGCTTTGGAAGCTATGTATAACAAAAGGTAACATCTCTTTTATTTTCAATTTAAAATTGATGCTTGTTTAGTATCTAGTTTAATTGTTCAGGCTTTGTTTGTAGTATTTCATGCTATTATATATTATATATATATAACTATAATATACTATAATATATATATAATAATATATACTATATATATCTATTATATTACTTTACGTAATATATATTATATATATATATTACTATATATTTATTATATTATAGTTTTTTTAAAAAAAGCCGCCCAAAATGGGCGGCATGATTGGAATTTCATTTTAATTTAGTCCATAATAAGTATTATAGTGCATCTTTTACAGTTATAATTTATGTATTATTAGAAGACTGATGACTTATAATTTAGATATTTTATTGTTATTTTGTTTTTATTATTTAAATTTTAGAATTTATTATTATTATTTTATTATTCATTTTTGATTTTAGGTTCTGTAATGCCCCTTTTTTTTGGTTGTTATCAGTAAGAATCTTTTCGGGCGGGCCATGTTTATAATATTGTTGCTTTTTTCTATATGAAAAGGTTGGTCAAGAATTGTGAAAAGTGGACATGTTGACAGAAGTATCAACGTAGGCCGTTGTGGGTGAGCAGGTTATAATTTGTAAAAAACTTAAGTTAACTGAACTTTAAATATTCTTGCCGTAATTTAATTAAAGTTTACCACCACTTTGACTCGACCAGGTTTAGTATTTCGTGCAACTTAAAATTTCCCGTTTTATCTTTATAACCTTTGCTGGGGCTTGTGTTATCTAATGGTATAATGGAATGGAAAGAGTTTGCAAAAAGATGGAAGTATAGGCTTTCATGGTGTCGTGTTATGATATGGCTTTAAATAATTCATGTAAACTATTAGTGTTTTATGTTTACCTATTTAAGAAGGTTAGAATTTCAATTAAATGAAGACATAGAAATTTATGAATCCTAATTAGTTTTCTGAATAACTGAAATGTGACGACTATCTTTTACCAGTTCTTTCAGCTGTCCCGAAAATGGATATGGCAATGGCATATCGAAGATACTTTGCTTTCCACTGCATCGCCTGAGGTAAAGGTCTTTTATAGGCCGTAAAAGTCGAAACCGCTTTATTACTCTAATCAGCAAGGTGCAGTTAAAGACAACCACTCATTTGAAATAAAGTATATCTTGTAACCCATATATCTATTTGAGAAACACAAAATACTTTATCATAGATAATCTGTTGAGCACTGTTAATTTAATTTTATTATTATTATTATATTATTATTTATTATATTATTATATTTATTATTATTATTATTTATTATTATTACGTTTATTATTTTATTATTTTATTATTATTATATTATTTTATTATTTATTTATTATTATTATATATATTATTAATTATCTATTATTATTATTATATTATTATTAATTTTACGTTGGTCCCCATTGTCTCATTTGACCAAAGTTGTTTGATCCGAACATGTTTTGTATTTGACTTGGGTGTATATATGGTGGAATCATTCCCCAAGGATTGAAGTTCCACATATGATGATTGTTGTGAAAGTTTTGTCTATTTTGGTTTAATCTAGGTTGAGGAGTTTTGGACCTAGGATGAGAACTACTTGGTTTTCTAGGTGGTGTAGTTTTAGACCTTATTTTTGGTTTAAAAGGTTCGGCCTCGGGTTTTAAAAATGATTTATGAAAACTTTTAACTTCCTCATCACTAGCAATAGGCACTAATCTATCTTTCAAAAGTATGTACTTCGGTTTAGATTTTAATTCACTAGTTTCATCTTCAAATTTGACACTTTTTGTTTCACTAGTTGACACTCCGGTTGAGTTATATCCTAAGCCGGTTTTATCTCCGGATATTCTTTGAATGCTAATTAATTTCTTAAGTGATTGACTACTATTTTCAAATTTCTCAAGTCTAGTAATTTCTTCCCTAAGTTGTTCATTCTCATTTTTAACAACTAGACATTCTTTACATTCCATAATAGTTTCTTTACCTTTTTCTAAGTTGTGTAGCTTAATTTTTAATTCAAGTATTTCATCTTTTAATTGGTTGTTAGTGTGTTTTAATAGTTTATTTTTATCCATGACTTTTTGTCCTAATTTGCATAATCTACTATATTCGCTATCTAAGTCTTTTTCATCTAAAGATAAGTTTTCATCACTATAGTATTCGGTTTCGGAACGTACCTCATCGGATGCCTTTGCCATAAGACACTTTTCTTCTCTTGTTGTCTCTTTTTCAACATTGTCACTATCGCTCCATGCTCCTCCTACAAATGCCTTGTGGTTTTGACTTCTTGACAATTTCGGACATTCTCCAATAAGATGATCTGGATCTCCACACTTGAAGCATTTTCTTTCATTCTTTCTATTTGTAGAACCGTAGAGGGAGGTAAATACGGTCTTTTCGGCTTTTTCAAAGTTTATTAACTTTAAGCCTCAAAGATCATCAAGTGGTTATACAACAATAATCACAACCACAAATACAAACAAAGTATATAAAGCATGTAAAGAGACACCACGATATATACTGGTTCGGGATGGGGGGTTTATATCATCCGTACGTCCAGTTGCGAATCCACGACACCGATACTATTATTCTAGTATAATCCTTTCGGTGGATTACAAACCGTTACAACTTCACTCCACCGATATGCACTAAGATCGGTGCTCACTAAGAAGAGCTACTCCCCAACGGTATTCCGCCCTTGGAAACCACCCAAAAGAATCTCGTGATTCGACTTACTACTAAGACTTCCCACCGGAAGTATCAAACCCCAACTAGATCCCCAATGATCTAGGCTTGGTCACCAAGACACAAGACTTCCCTTACAAACAAATGAATGAATGAATATAGTTTTGTTCAACCAGGCCCTAACCTAACCTAGAGACTCAATTGTAGTAGAAAGGGTAAAGATAAGAAGACCCTCGACACAATCACAAGAGTGGATTAAGTTCTTGTGATTCTTCCCTTGCAAGGAGATGTGTTCTTTCAAAAGATGTTAGTGTTTAACTCAGAACACAAGATAGAATTAGAGAGATTAGAGAGAAAGAATGTAGAGAGAAAGAATAATGGCAAGGGGTGAGGAATACAAGAGGCAAGGGGGGTATTTATAGGCCAAGACCCAAACTTGGGAAAAATTTACCGAGGCCGGCGCGTCACCCACGCGTCAACGCGTGGGCAGTGCGCCAGGCGCTCTGTTGTATATTTCCCAAGCGTTGGATGTTGGAACTTATAAATACCTAACCTTGCTAAACCCCCAATTGTACTTCACACTAAACCTTAACATTAATCAATCTAAGGTTTACCAACTCAAATAGCCAATTTGAAAAATATTTTGTGAAGTATTTATTAGAAAACCAAATACCAAGGGTAGAAGAGTAGAAAGGATAATTTGGCAGGGGTAGAATGGGTATTCCTCACATGGCATAATGGAGAAGAGAATATGCCATGGGATATTCCTCACTAGGGAAGAGTGAGAGAGGTTGGGTTAAGAAGTAACCATGGTTTGGTTAGTAGAGTGTGTAGAGAATAAACCATGGTTAGGTTAAAGGGTATATCCAAGGGAATATTCCATCCTTGGTGTGGTTAAGAGTTAACCAAGGTTAAGTGTAGAGAACTAACCATAGTTGGGTTAGGAGAACCATGGTTGGGTTAAGAGAGAATATCCAAAGGAATATTCCTTTCTTGGAGAGAAAGTGTGGATGTTGGTGAGTTGTAAAGATGGGATGTGAAAGGGTGTAAGGAATAAAGGAGTTAGATTGTGTGTGTAAGGGAATATGTAAGAAAGGATGTGATGGGGAGCCTAGTGTGTGTAGAAGGTGAAATGGTTGTGAGTAGTGTGTGTATTTTGAAAATAAAGGTATTGGGAGTGTAAGATATGGGTTGTATAAGATGTGATGTGTAGGGTATGAGTTGTATGTGTAAGGAATATGTAAGAGTGTAAGAGTGTGAAAAGATGGGGAGCCTTGTGTGTGTATTTGGGAGAGTATGTGAGTGAAGTGTGTGTAAAAAAGAATTATAAAGTTATTAACAAAGTTTCAAAAGTTTTATAAGAGTATTATATTATACTCAAGACTTTTTCAAATTAATTATGGGAAAAGAAGACGAACCTAGTAACAGTTCGAACAACGGTATAACCAAGGGGATGGGATCAACACCCTATTTCCAATGCCCCTTGTTGAATGCAACAAATTATACGATATGGTCAATAAGAATGAAGATCATTTTACAAGCAAATGGTCTATGGGAAATGATTGAGCCTACCGTTGCAACTAAAATCGATGAAAAGCAAGACAAGACTACGATTGCATACCTATTTCAAGGACTATCCGAAGAAATGACATTACAAGTGGCAAATAGCAAAAGCGCAAAAGAAGTTTGGGATATATTAAAGATTAGAAATGTTGGAGTGGATCGAGTGCAAAAGGCAAAACTGCAAACACTAAAATCAGAATTTGAGATATTACAAATGGAGAAAGATGACACCATCGATTCATTCACTTCAAAGATGACAAGTATTACTTCAAAGATGACAAGTCTTGGATCAACACTTGATGAATCAACTCTCGTACGAAAATTGCTAAATTCTGTACCTGAAAGATTCATTCAAATTGTCGCATCCATAGAGCAATACTCCGATCTAGATACAATGACTCTAGACGAAGCTATTGGTAGAATGAAAACCTACGAAGAAAGAATAAAAGTTAAGAAGGGAAGAGCATTTGAAGATCAAGATAAACTATTGTTTTCAAAACACAACGATAATGTTCGAAGACATAACAATGAAGCAACGAAAAAGCCTAGAGATTTCAGCAAAGTAAAATGTTATAATTGCAATGAATATGGACATTATGCCTCACATTGTCATAAAAAAGATCGAAGATATCAAAGACAAGAAGAGACGAATTTCATCGAAGAAGATTTAGAACCAACCCTCCTATTGGCAGTTTCAAGCACTACCGAAGATCAAGTTTCTAACAATGAGACAACTTATTGGAGTTAAAGATTTACGACAAAGCGATTGTGATTAAGGGGGAGAATATTGGGTTAATCCCAATCTTACCCGAAAGTCAAAGTCAACCAAGAAAGTCAACTCGCAGGAAATAACTGCATAGCAGTTACATGGCAGTTACAAACAATCAAAGGGACACAAACGAACCATTGTACCCTTTCAAACATACCGTTTCATTATGTATAAATAGATTAGTTTCTGTATCAAACAATATGATGACAGATTTATAAAGCATTTTATATTTTAGCAAAGTTTCAATCTTTTATCTTGTTTTTAAGTATATCGTGACTACGGTTTAGATCATAGATCCATTGACCGGGCCAACAAAAGATGTACTCTGTAGTAGTTGAATGATGTAGTAGTAGCTTAATGATGTAGTAGTAGCAATGGTAGGAACTTTGTAACTTGACTTTTATGAATAAAAGTACTGTTTCTTTTGCAAATATGATGACTGTATCCTCCCCTCAAATTGAAACAACTGCTAAGTCCTCCCCTCAAAAATAGAACCAATTTGATGGAGATTAGAGATTAATCATTCCAATACTTACTACCAATTGCTTAAATCTTGACACATCAAAGCCTTTAGTGAGCAAATCAGCTACATTATTATCTGTATGAACCTTTACCACATTGATTAACCTGTGCTCATAACAATCTCTAATAAAATGATGTCTAATCTGAATGTGCTTTGTCTTTGAGTGATAAACTGGATTCTTCACAATGCAAATAGTACTCTTATTATCAATGTTAATGGGAGTATTCTTGAAGTTGAATCCATAGTCTAACAATTGATTTTGCATCCAAAGCACTTGACTACAACAACTTGCAGCTGCAACATATTCAGCTTCTGTAGATGAGGTTGCTGCAATTGTTTGTTTCTTGCACTGCCATGAAACTAGTCTTCTTCCAAGATATTGACATCCACCAGTGGTTGATCTTCTATCAAAATTATCTCCAGCATAGTCACTATCTGAAAAGGCTTCCAAGTGAAAAGGTGACTCCTTAGGATACCATAATCCTAATTTAGGTTGATACTTGAGATAAGCAAAGATCCTGTGAACAGCATTCATGTGTGAAACCTTGGGTGAGACTTGATNATATTCTTCATATCAATGCTGTAAACATCATTGTTCCTTGGTGCTCTCAGAATCACCAATTTTTCATCTGCAAGCTTAAACTCTGGGGATAGAATTAGACATTCATTCTCAAGAAACAAGACTGGATACTTTTTGTCACAAATCTGAGAGACTGATAGAAGATTGAACTTGAGTTCTGGAACATAACGAACATTTTCAAAATCAATCTTTCCAGTCTTGATTGTTCCTTTACCAATAATTCTTCCTCCAGAAACATCATCTCCAAAAGCAACCTTGCCTCCAAAATATGACCTAAAATTTGACAGAATCTCCTTGATTCCTGTCATACTACCAGAGCAACCACTATCAACAATTAAATGATCTTTAAGTTCCTCTTTAATTATCTAGGAATAATAACATTGAATAACATGCAGCGGAATAATAATAAATAAGAACATCAATGTTATCAACAAGGTTTTTCATTATCAAACAGGGGAACACATAATAATGAAGGCGGAATATTCAAACATAGAATCAATCATTATTATGAACAAGGTTTTTCATTGATAATCTCTCTAACGATTACAAACTAATTAACATGTTCTACCTTGATCAAGTAGAACACGTTATCTAAACTAAAACACTAAACCCTAGGCGTTTATCTCCTACGCCTAGGTTACACACACACACCTTTAGTCGACTACATTATAGAAGACTTGTTTTTAATTAAATCCTATGCCCTATGTCTCTTTATATAGAGAGATATTAGGGTTTACAAAATACTACGAAGGACTAATAAATAAAACTTCTTTTGCAAGCAAGTCCTTCCCCATCTTTTGTAGAATTCCTTCTTGTCGTATTAAGTCCCTATTGTTTCATTCTTTCTTGTTTTGTATCATCAAATCTAATAGACCCAACAATCTTCCCCTATTTGATGATGACAAAACAAATACCTTCTTGTACGAACTTCCCTAGACGAAGTAGAAAAATTGAGATAAAATCTCACCATGAATGAAACAATCTTGTCTTCCCCTTGATTCATGCAATGCCACTCTAACATCTCTTCAACATCTCTTCCCCTTTTTGTTATCAACAAATAGGGAACATATGCAAATAATGATCTTGACCACCACAAACCAATATCACACTTCTAATCAAAGACTTCCAATGTTTCAGATTGCCCTCCATGAAGAACACCAAAATGCTTACTAAAAATGAATCCAAAACAATAGAAACTCCAACTAGTAGTAGTAATAATGATCAACAATAGTAAAAATCAAACACTTCCTCTTGAGTGGTGCATAAACATCAAATGATTAAACACATCATTAGATACTTCCCCTGAAATCAATGTGCTAACCATCTTCATGATTCTTCAAATCTGTAAGCTCCTTGTAATGATCACTGATGAAGAAAACCAAATATAACAAACTTGATGAAGAAGTAGAACAACCCAAACTTGTGTCTTATGTCTTGTACTAACCATGTGACTCCAAACTCATATGAAACACCAAATATAGTAGACCGCAATCCCTTGACAAAATCCTCAACTAATATGAGACACTGAGCACTACAATGTAACTCCTTTAAGTGATAGCAAATGTGAGCATTGAGCACCTTCAGTTTTTATATCACACACCTTTGCTAGATTCATCAAGTCTTTGTCACAACAATAAAGCACGAACAAGTTATCTCCAAAGTGTAACACCTACCTTGAGATATGATAAGAACACGCACCTGTGAAACTCAACTACAACATCAAATAAATGATATTCACCTTTCTTCGTAATCAATTAATCCAATAAAAACTAAATACGAGCCTTTTTAAAACCTTTAAGAGCAAAACTTCTTCCTGTGTGTGTGAACCAAATAACCTGTGTGTGTAAAACAACATCTTCGTATCCAAAAACCATAAACATCTGCTCATAAAATTTCTTGTCGAATTACCTTAAAACTCATGTGTTCTTGAAGCACCTTCCCCTCAAACAATTAAACTTTATAAACCAAAGCTTTTAAGAACCTTTTAATATCGACAAAAACCGAGCAGTAGTCATAAACGCAGCAGTAGTGTCGAATAGTGCAGCAGCAGTTTTGAAAATACTCAGCAGCAGACTTATAAATATATAGCAGCAGAGTGACATTAGCGTAGCAGCAGAGTATCTCAAGAGCAGTACCTTGAAAACATTCAATAGCAGTAGTTTCGAGCAGCACTTTACTATTTTTATTAATCCACATTGTTCAGCAAATAAAGTTCTCCAATCAGATACCAGAACAAACAAACGACACAACTTTCATTACTGCTCAGACTCACGATAAATTAACCTAAACCTGCTCCTCGTTAATGAACCAATATCCGCATCACATATTCCATGACGAACTCAATATGCAGTTGCAAAGTTCTTATTAAATTCATAACCGACCCATGATAGAAGAAAGCAAATAATATCACCGACCCATGATGGAAAGCAACCAATGAGATTGAATTCTTTCATGCATTAAATAACAAATCTGTTGTACCAATCATTGATGAAAAATTGTGATATTCGTATGTGATATCTAGAGATGCATGTTTACTGACTCACAATAATGAAGCTTCGACCAATTAAATTAGTACAAGGTTATACAATAACGTGAAAGATCTAGGGTTTTTCTTGTACACCAGCAGCAACCATTCAGAATAAAGAATACCCTTTGTGTCGACTGATTGATAGAATGATTGTTTAGGGTTTGTATTTAAACTTGAAAAATAATACCAGTAATCGTGACTTTAATAATCAAGCATGCTTCTATCTAGGATTTGTTGCATCAATCCAGAACCTAAGCGTATGTTACATGTTCATAGTGCAACAGCAACACCAATAAATTCAGTACAAAATCATCCAAGTTTAATCATTAAACCGAGCACTTTAATGTAGTAAGGATATAGAACTATGAAGCACCAATAAACCATCTTGAATAACAGAATACTGATTAATTAATGCAGAACGAAACCCTAAAAACCCTTAAAAATTTGAAAAATTCAACCATACCAATATGTTTCTGTAGTAGTTTTCGAGATGCCATAGTTTTCTATTGAAAGCTCAGATTAACGATCCCTCCGGTGGAATTAAAGCAAGATATACCAAAAACCTCCAGCTAAAATTTCGTCCAGATCCAACGGTTAACGAAGGAGAAAACGCCTTTTGAAAACAGTCCTGCAGAAAGTTGCGAAAATTGAAACAATGTCGATTTTTTTCTTCTTTTCTTCTTTCTTCGACAAACAAAACCTTGTGAATCCCTAGGTAACGAGCTCCCCGAGCTCTGATACCACATGTAGGAACCCAGCACTCCTTGATCGTTACGGGCTCCAGGCTGTTAAACCTTTAATTATCTAGGAATAATAACATTGAATAACATGCAGCGGAATAATAATAAATAAACAACTATGTTATTGACACAAGGTTTTTCTTCAATCACATCACGCCTCAAATATTATTTGATCAGAATAATACGGTTACACTATCTTGTAACAGGGATCAAGAGATCCTTGAGGCGACTACGCAAACTCTAATCTAGTCTAGGCGTTTACAAGACAATACGCCCTAGACACACACACACTTTTCTGTATACTACATTGTGGAAGACACATGAAAAACCTGTACCTTGCCTCTCTTTATATAATAGAGAATGCTAGGTTTACAAAGAGATAATACCGAATAATACAAAGAAATCTTCCTACGTATATAAAATATCTTGTAATATTCTTTTCTTTGTAGATTTCTCTCTTTGTCATCTTTAGCCCTTCTTGTTTTCATTCTTCTTGTTTTGTCTCATTAAATCTATAAACCCAACAATCTTCCCCTATTTGATGATGACAAAACAAACACGTTCTTGTACGAACTTCCCTAGACGAAGTAGACAAGTTGAGATAATTAAATCTCACCCATGAATGAAAACAATCTTGTCTTCCCCTTGATTCACTATGCTATGCCACTCCAAGATTTCTTCCCCTTTTTGTTATCAACAAATAGATAACAAATGTAAACAGTAGAAACTTCCCCTTGAGTGGTGAATGAACATCAAATAATTAAAACACATGAAAAGATACTTCCCCTGAAACAATGTGTTAATCATCTTCATGATTCTTCAAATCTGTAAGCTCCTTGTAATGATTACTGATGAAGAAAACTTGATATACCAAACTTGAAACCAAAGTAAAATATCCCAAACTCGTTACTTAAGCTTGCACTATTGTTGATTGAAGAACGATATAGAGAATTTGGTGTAGCTGAAACAAATCTCTATGTAATCTCTTGAGTTTATCCACATCGACTTTCTTCGTGTGACACTGAGTACTACAATGTATCTCCTTTAATTGATAGTTAACTAGGTCTTCGTCCATCCACCCCTTGACCTATGAAAACTAGATAAACCAAGTCCCAATCATAAACCGTATATCCAAGCAAGTCACCAATTGATAGCAAGAAATATCAATGATGAAATAAGTAAACGCCTTTGTGAACCTTACTTCAATCTCAAATAAGAGATAAACAATTTTCTTCGTAACCAATTCTTCAATAAAAACCAAGAACGAGCCTTTTTTTAAAACCTTTAAGAACAAAACTTCTTCCTGTGTGTGTGTACCAAATAACCTTCTGTGTGTGTGTAAAACCATTAATCAAACTCATATATACTTCCCCTTACTGCTCTTAAATCATGCATATAAATTGAACCATAAAACTCCTTTACGTGTCTCCATAAAGCATTCAAACACAGTACTTTCCAATGAACGGTACCTTGGAGCAGCAGTACGTTGAAGGAACAGTACTTTGAGAAAGAGCAGTACTTTGAAAAATACTCGAGCAGTACCTTGAAAGAACAGCAGTACTTTGAAAATAAAGCAAGTAGTACTTTGAATATAACATGGAGCAGTACTTTGTTGAAGATACTCGAGCAGTATGTTGAACATAAGCGAAGGAGCAGTACTTTCGAATAAACGCCAATCTTACCCTTAAAGACATCCATAACTGACCAATAAAATTCAATAACGCATTCGAACAGTACCATGCAATATGTGTAATTAATTCCCCACGGCACAATGATAATAAATAACATCTCTACCAATCCATGGTGAAGTCAGTACGAGGTTGACCATTGAATTCACTTTTCTTCACTTGTTTCCTTTAATAATATTACCGACCCATTAATACTAAATCAGTATTCCTCTTCACTTGTAACCAATGACCAATCACAAATCTTGAAAGTAGTACGAGATTAATAAAGTTTTCTCCACCCATCGCATTGATTGTCACCGATCCATAAATAATTAGATGAATAAACCACAAATCGATAAATCAATTAGTACGAGGTTTTTCATTGAAGAAACCATGTGCAACATAATAAATTCAAACCAACCAATTCAATATATATATCCATCGCCCCATGATCAGCATAGAATAAATTAATCCTTATAATCCCGAGTCGATGATAAAGAACCAAGTTTCCTTAAAGGACAAATACTAAACAATGAATTGATCAAAAATTATCACCGTCCCACCTCTTGAATATCGATTCATAATAAAATAACTACCAACTTAAGATCATAATTAATGCCATTGCTGACCCACAAATCAATTAGAATAAATCGAATAAATATAACCTGATCATGTGATGAACACTTTGTTGCAGTATGAGGAATGATGTGAGATCGTGCCGTTGACGACAAACCCATAATAATTAATTGATACGAGGTAAAACAAAGAATTATATGCATCATCGATACCAAAATAATCCCTTAAAACTCGATCATAAAATCCTTTTCAAACCTGCTTCTTCTCGACACATAGAAAAATCTTTTTCTTCATAAACACCACATCAAAAACACCTTGTAATCCCAGATATCACGAGCCCCAGGCTGTTAAACCTTTAATTATCTAGGAACAATAACATTGAATAACATGCAGCGGAATAATAAATAAGAACATCAATGTTATCAACAAGGTTTTTCATTATCATCTCTAACACTTAATAATTTACAGCCCCAATCCTACTTGATCAAGGTAGAACGACCTTGAGGCTGACTAACCAACTAACACTAACTAAACCCTAAGCGTTTCCCAAATCCCTACGCCTAGGTTCCCACACACACACACCTTTATCGACTACATCGTGTACGTACTTCTAAACTAATGACCCTATGTCTCTTTATATACTAGAGACATCTAGGGTTTACAAGAGGAATCATAATACAATTAGGAAACTAAATCTTTTAAGTAAATCTTCTAGAATCTTCAAAATTCTCCATCTTTTGTAGTTTCCCATCTTGTCACTTTAAGCCCTTCATGTTTCATTCTTCTTGTTTTGTATCATCAAATCAATAATAGACCCAACAAATTCCCTATCCATGAGACGCTTATTATTCCTAAAGTATCACTTCTAAATGTTGTAAAAATTTTAAATTTGCGCTAAAATTGCCCTAACCAATGTTTCTCTCAGTTTTATTACACAAGTACCATTGAACAAAACAAAAATCAAGCGTAATTGCATTTTCTAAGGCGCTTTCATTTACCCCCCTTACACATAAACCGAACATTGGCCCCAATGTTCACATAAAAGATGTAAAAGTAGAGAAAGAAAGAATGAAACAAATACTCCCCTGATTTTGGCGTGGATCGTGTGGTAACATGGTTAGATCTTCATCCAAGATGATGTAAAAGCTCCAAGCTCAAAGCGACTCCAAAAGCTTGATGTCATGAACTTGATTCCATGTTCACCTTCTTGTCCAAAATAACCTGTTAAACCTGAGAAAACAAACTAGGCAAACCTCATGTAAAATCGGCGGCAAAATCTATATAAGGATATAATGCTTGTGGAATGAAAATTTTGCAGATTCCTGGAATTAGAGGTGTAGTAATTTTTATTATCCGGCAGAAAAACTAAATTTTAAAACATTTTCTGAAATTCAAAGGCTGGCGCCGTCAGCTTTTAAAGGCTGACGCCGTCAGAATTGATCTGACAGAATCCTTATGTTTAGTTTCCGGAAAATTTCTGGAAAAACAAATATCTTAACTCCTGGAATCCTGCAAAATTTCATCATGACTCGATACAAGCATTTGACTCTAACAAATACTAATATGCATGTTTATTTTATATTATTACAATTCATGTTCCAATTCGTTTTTATAAACAAATTTAGATTTCCCTTACACTTATCTTTTGTAAAATACCTTTATATGTAGTTAAGACGAAGTTAAAAACAAAATAAAGCATTTTCACAATTTTAATTTGAAACATGAATCAATAATGATAAAAATAAAACATGCATACGGAAACAATTAAATTCAAACAAAACAAACACATAAAACAAATAAAGCTTGGGTTGCCTCCCAAGAAGCGCTTTTCTTTATTAACGAGTCTTGTAGCTAGACTCAAAGTCACTCTCACCCTACGTAGGTGAGTTCCGCATCGAGGACATCCTTAGGGTTGATTCTGGTTGGAAGTGTCCTATTGGTGCGTTTGGTGAGATATGTCCTCTCAAACTTCTCTCCATCCGGATCATATAATGTCATCTTTATGTGCCATGATCCATCTCCTTCCTTAGGTGGATTTTCCCAATTCCATTTATGTTTATCAACTTCGCTTTCCACTTATTCATTGCTAGGTTAATTGGCAAAACTCCTAGGAAGTCAGTCATCTTTCTAAAAACTAGGGGATCTTCAAAAGGGTCTAACTTGGTGTCCCTAGCCAAAAGTTGTTCTACCATTTGCGTTCGGTTCACAAATTCGTTTTCTAGGTAGAATGGGCGTTGGGGTCCTATCCTATTAACATCGGTTGATTCCTCAAGGGTGTCATAGGCATGTTTCTTAACATCATATACCGACCAAGTTTCTCCTTCTCCTACCGCTATCTTAGATTCCTTACAATCAATCATAGCACTCGCGGTGGCTAGAAATCCTCTTCCTATTAACAAAGGGCATGTAGGGTCGATAACCATGTCGAGGATGTGGAAATCGGCTAGAATTGTCAATTTCCCTATGTGAACTACCACGTCCTTTACTACTCCTACCGGGTATGCTACACTTCCATCCGCTAAACCTATTATCACCTTGGTTTCTTCTAGATTTCCTAGTTTGAGGGTGGTGTAGAGAGGTAGAGGGAGTAAGTTAAGGCTTGATCCAAGATCGGCTAGTGTGTCATAAGCTTCCGAATTACCGATCTTGCATGGTAAGACAAATAAGCCCGGGTCGTCTAATTTCTTAGGTAGCTTGTTACGAACGAAGGCGGTCCCCTTGTCGCCTAATTTGAGCTTCTTCTCATATTTTTCTAAGAGGGTGTTATAGTACGGAGCTCATGCTAAAACATCAATAACCGGACGTTCGAGGCGGAGTTCCTCGAATTCTTCGTCAAGGTTTTGAATGGGTGGTGTTTCAACTATGTTGTTGACCAATTTAGTGTTGGATATCTTATTCTCATAGTATTTTTGAGGGGTTTGGGTTTGTTTGAAACACGTGCTCATGGCATTGACCGAATAGTATAGTGGGCAAGAACTAGGAGACGAAACCAAAGAAATAGAGTTAACGTTTAGTTTCGGGTTCTTGACCGTGTTGCTTGGGAGGGCTCCCATCTCTCGGTCATTGAAAATTTTCAACAAGGTGTCGATTTTATTGGTCATCTCGCTTTGCTTTTGTTTGAAATCGGATTCAAACTTGGATATACGAGCTTCTTGAGATGCCATAAATTTCGACATCAATCCTTCAAAATTGTTGGTACTACCATTGTTATTGAAAGGATTGTTGTTGAAAGTACGGTTTGAGGATGAATCGTTGGGTTGGAAACGATTAGGTGGATTGGAAGAATTGTTTTGGGGCGTGTTTTGGTTTTGCTTCCACCTAAAGTTTGGGTGATTTTTCCAAGATGGGTTATAGGAATCACCGTAAGGGTTTGGCTCGGGTTTGAAAGTGTACCACTTCTCTCCCGCTCCATCGGTACGCGAGGATGCGTAGTCCGCAAAAGCTTGTTCGAGGAGTTCTATGCAATCTCGAGTGTCGTGGGGACCACTACAATATTCGCATGAGAAAGTAATTTTGTTCACTTGGCTTGAAGGTTTAGGAGCTTCGTAGGATTTCATTAGATACTTGACTTGGTCCTCAAGTTCCATGATCCTACGGTCAGGAGTGCTTGAATTATTCAAAAGCAAAGATATTGCCTTGACCGTTTTATTCAAATCACGGGGATCATTCCAACTTTCGTTGTCATAGAGAGCAAGATCTTCTAGGAGTTCCCGCACTTAGATCACGTAGCTTGCCACCGGCCGCTTGGTCAATGGTTTGCCTCGTGGGAATATTGATATGGTCATAGAAAATTTGGACTTGGAGCCAAAGGTCTATGCCATGATGAGGGACTTTTTGGAGTAAGTCCTTGAATCGAGTCCATGCCTCGTAGAGGGTTTCGCCTTGATGTTGTTGGAACGCCAAGATGTCATTCCTTAGCTTTGTGGTTCTTCCCGGTGGGAAAAATTGAGCTAGGAAGCGAGTGGTGAGATTATCCCAAGAGGTGATGGATCCTGCGGGCAGACGTTCTAGCCACTGACTAGCTTGGTCCTGCAGAGAGAATTGGAAGAGACGTATTCGGGTAGTCTCTCGAGTTTCAACNTATGTGCTATTTCACACATACTTTTGACCTTAGTTTAAGTGATATAAAGACCAAAAAACTAACGTTAAACGCCAAAGATATCGTGTTTTTGTGTTTGTGATCGTGCAGGAAAGGATATTGCATAAATAGCATGAAAATCAACCAAAAAGCCTAAAACGAGCACGAGATGTGGAAAAGTGTCAAAGAGCCGAGTCAAAGATGATATCTACTTAAGAAAAGCCCAAGACAAATGTATTCCTCAAAGGCTCGAAGAAAAATTCATGAGACACTTGTCCTCCACATATTGAGCAAGATGTCGCTTTTAAATCTTTTGAAGACCTTTGGAAGAAACGTCAACTCGAATCCTCAAGATTACATTAGTGTTACGTTTAATGTTTAAGAACGTTTAGTAGTTTGTAACATAGTTTTAGTGCTATATCATGAATTGTAAAGGTTCAAGGGCTTAAGATGCAATATTGCCTAAACTTTCTAAGCCTTGGCCTATAAATTAACATCACCACCTCATTTAGAAGGTTGGTTAGCTTTAGGTTAGTTTTAGGATTAGTTTTAGGATAGTCTTAGTTTATTTTTGTATTAGGTAAGTTTTATTTTTATGCAAGCTTATTTTATGTCTTATCTTTAGCTTATTTGAGTTCTTTTACAAGCTTTCTTTTACAAGTCTTTTTAATCTTTGAGCTTATTTGCATGTCCTTAATATTTCTTTACAAGCTTTTATAAACTTTTTGTCACCTTTGCATGGTAATTCATTTTGTGGATTTTAAATATGGTTTTGAGCTTATTTTGGTGTCGTGGCTTATTAGTAGCTTATTTTGAGTCCTTATCTTGTTCCCTATTATGTCCTTATGAGTTTTGATCATTTTTATAAAGTTTTGTCACGTTAAAATAAGTTTCCAAGTTCTTAAACCCTAGAATAGCGAGTTTGTTTATTTTGAATTTCTCTAGCGAGTATGCTCTTTAATGACCAGCGAGTATGATCTTTTTTTTTATAAGGCCTAGCGAGTAAGGGACAAAAGCCCTAGCGAGTTTGGTATTTTTAGAAAGTTAGCGAGTAAGGACTTAATTTCTTTAGCGAGTATGTAGTTTAAGTCTAGCGAGTTTGGGTTACTTTGATTAACGAGTAACAATCTGTCCTAGCGAGTATGGATGAGAGACTCTAGCGAGTATGGGGAATTCCAAATCTTAGCGAGTTTGACTCACTTTATGCTTAGCGAGTATGGATTTTATTGGTAGCGAGTATGACTTTTTGGTTTAAGTTCTTTTCTTATTTCTTTTTCTTTTACAAGTCGAGCTAGACTTTTATTTTCCCTCATCGTTCTTCGAGTGAGGTTTTTATTTTCTTAAATCTAAATGTTATGCTGTCGAATTTTCTTAAAATCTTTTTAGTGTCGTTTCTTATTAAAGTCTTACGTCTTTTCATCTTTAGTTTTAAACTTTTATTACGTTAAATGTTTTACAAGTCTTTTATTTTCTTTATCGCTTTAAGTTTTTAATATGAGTCTCGAGTAGTTTTTAAAACGTGTTTGCTTAGCTATTCGAGTTTGTGAATTTAGTGAGAGTGTTAAACGTTTGTGATAAGTAATCGAAAGATTACTTAGACGTGTGAGTTAATTATTCGAAGACGAAATCTTTGAACGAGTGATTCACTCGTCTTGAGTTGATATCTTTTCAAAAGATTAATCAACAACTAATCTCGAGAAAGGAGAATAACTCGTCACAAACTTTTACCTCAAGCTTGATGAACTTATTCGCGTCGCTTTGCAAACACATTGTCTTTGAAATTCATTTACCGTTTTCATTTCTTATCGCACTTTAATTACCGCTTTATTTAGTCGCTTTATTACATGTCTCTTTACTCGTTTACTTATTTCATGTCATTTTACCGCTTTCCTTTACTTTAATTTGTCGTTGTAGTATAAACAAAACCCAAATCTTCTTTTAAACCTTATTCACTACACATAGCTCACGGTCTTGAGTGACGAGATCCATATTCAACCCTCGTTGGGACAACGACCCGTGGTTTACAAGCTTCACCGCTCATTCTGCCACCGATCAATTTTTGGCGCCGCTGCCGGGGAGCGGTTGATAAGATTGAGTTATTCGATCGTTTGAGTAATGTGTTTTGGAGACCCTTCTTTCGAGAAGTTTAAGCTTTTGTAAATATTTTCAAAATATAAAAACACAAAAATATTTTCTCTTCCAATTTGTTTTCACTTTTGATTTCCAATTTTCTAAAACCAAAAATCCAAAAAGATTTCCCATTTCAAAATTTGTTTTCACTTTTAACTTTTCATTTTTCAAAACATAAAAATCAAAAAAAAAATATTCTCCTATTCTTCATATCATGGCGGACACACGTTCTATGGAGGAGTTGCTCCAAATTCCTGTACGTCTTGAGAAGGCCATCGTTATCCCACCGATTTTAGCAGATGAATATCGAATCAACGTCGAGTTACTTGATTTCATTGATCCTTTCTTTGGTTCCGAAAACGATGATCCTTACTCCCACATCAGCAGATTTTATCTAATAACCGGAACGTTCAAAATAAACCAAGTCCCTGATGATGTGGTGAAGCTAATCTTGTTTCCATTAACGCTTAAAGGAGCAGCTTCGAGATGGCTTGATCGTGAACCTCCAAATTCTATCACAACTTGGGACGACTTAGCGTCAAAATTCTTGAATCGATTCTACCCTCATTCCAAAACGCTTGAAATTCGAAAAGAAATCATTAATTTCCAACAACGTTTTGATGAATCTTTCGCTGAGGCTTGGGAAAGATTCAAAGGTCTTATGAGAAAATGCCCACATCATGGTTTTTCCGAATTGTTTCAAGTCGACATCTTCTA
>LBNU01035529.1:95724-127320 GCA_014162995.1 Artemisia annua
GTACATTGAACATAAACTTGTGTTCCTTTTATAGACAAGGAACCCTAACCCTAATCCGTTTCTCAAGAAACGTATCTTCTAAATAATATGCATTATCTCTTACTATAATATCTCATGCATATCCTAACTACATTACATAATATGCGGCTAAACATTATCCGCAGAAACTAAATCTGCTGATCTTTATCTTCAGAAGTAACTATTCTTCAGCAGGAACTGGTCTTCAGCAGATTCCTTCTTCAGCATTAACCATCAGTAGATTCTGTACTTAGCAGAATTCCCAACAATAGGGAAGGAAGGGAGTGTTGCCCTATCCTCCTCCTATAAATAGGACCCTATGTATCTCTTTCATTTTGTTGGTTAATTTCATATCTTAAGCAAACTATTGTTCTTTCATCTTTCATATTGATCTTAATCAACCAAGTCTATTTCTCATCTCATTTCTTTCATTTGAATACTTGTGTTTACTAATATGGTGACCTAACATGTTGTGTCACTGAATCGAAACAGGAAAAAGAAGATAACAATATTGTTATAATTCTTCTTCCTTTTGGTTTCGTATAGTAATTGAAGCCAAGTCTTCAAAAAATGGTCTATGATGATTTCTTTCTTCATGTGTTTGATCTGTTGAAGGTATTGAATAAATTCGTTAACACAAAAATGAAAAGAAAACTGAGATTTGAATTGTTTTCCTTTCCATTTCATGTTTTCAGTGACCGAGTGAAGGAGGGGTTCAGGTTGTTGACTGTTGTAATTTGTTGGGTTGAGTAATGGTTTTGTAGATGTTTGGTTATGTTGTAGATTTTCCTCTTCTTCTTGTTTTCTGTTATAGACAGTTATAGACCAAGGAAGACCAACAAAATGGTCTGAGGTTAACAGGTTGTGGATACCATGTGGTGTTTTGTAATCTTTATGTGGTCAAAGGTCTTGCTTACTTCTTCATTTCAGTTTTCGAAAACTTTAAACACTTATCGAGAACTTTAATTATCTTAACGAAATCTTTCACTTGTCGAGAACATGACTTAGGTTATCGAGAACATGAGTCTCGGTTATCGAGAACACGGTTTATGTTATCGAGAACCCAGTTTTTGAGATTGTGATTTCGACAGTTTAGGGTATTGGGTTCTCGACAACTACTTGTGTTCTCGAAGAACAGGTACATATCGAGAATTTCTTATACAAGAAATTCCGATTAGATTCCGGCGACCATTTCCAGATTCCGATGAGCCTTTTAGCAGTTTCCGATGACTTTTAGACCACAGATTCTTTTTCGGACCAATATTCAAACCATGGTTTTGACCACAAATATTTCATGGGTTATGTACCAAACAATCACAAAAGTAGATAATGGTTAACTTAACATGTTATTTGGACAAATACGCACAAAAAAACCATACATGTGAGACAAGGAATAAAAGATTGTGACTGTGGAAAACTAGAAGGGGGGGAGGGTTGAATAGTTTTACTTCTTTTTATATTTAATTTATAAAAACCTTGTTTATCAAAACACCAATTCAAACTTTATGTTTCACCAATAGACTTGCACAATTATAAGCAACGATATCAACAAGTATATAATATGATAAATGTGAAAGTAAGTAAATAAGTAAAAGGATAGAGTTGGAAAAATGGCACCGGTGAGAAAAGGATTTATAGTGGTTGCTACGAATCTCCTCTTCGTCCTACTCCACTCCCAGAGCACCTAACTCGGGAGTTTTTCTCACTATGTCAACAAGCTCCCTTATGGCGGAGAAAACCTTACACTAACTTTTGCTTACACCGCTTAACGACACATAAGCTAAATTTCGGGTCCTAATAGTAGCTAGAACCAATCTCACAACACACCAAGACTTCTTCACAACTTGAGCACACCACAACTTCGTCACTACTTCTTCACAACACAACTTCTTCACTACTTCACTACTTAATATTCACCGACTACCCTACTTCTATTCACAACTAACACTCTAGAGCTACTTATAATGTTCAAAACACACTAACACAAAGCTATACACAAGATACACAATCAATATACAATACTTCTTAAACTTTAGGTTGAAGGAGTATTCTTCTCTTGCACTTTGGATGATGGTGGATGATGAGGGATTGAATCACTTGAAACAAGGATTAGTAATCTAATGATCAAAGGGTTTTGGAAGATGTTTAGAGAGATTTAGATCTGAAAATTTTCGTGCAAGAGGTGAGGAAAAATACCAGATTTAAGGTGGTATTTATAGGGAAAAATTCTGACAAAATCTGACACAGGAGCGTGGCCGGTCCCCTTAATTCATGGACGGTCCCCTTAAAATTAAGGGGACCGCCCCTTATAATTAAGGGGGTCGCCCAGCTGTAATGGCCAGATTTTTTTGTCTTTAGTGAGGAAAGTTTATTTGGTGAAAAACTAACTGATTTTGGTTAAAAATTTGAATTCATATATTTAGTATGATTAAAACATTTTTCTTTATTACCAAAATTGTTTTTCAAAAATATATAATATGTTTATATATTTAAATAAACTTTGTATTAATTAATTAAATACCCCTTTGATCATGAGATGTATTAAGCACTTGTTTATTCATACCTTAAGTGATTAAGTTGGATATAATGATATAAACTAGCTTAATACTTGTTTACATAATAATCTTACGTTTAATGATTTTACATTTTGTGATCATCAAAACGTAGAGATATCGAAAAGTATAAATAACATTTTTATGCATTATTTATGTCAATAGTGACTTTTTGGACCAAAAAGATACCATAAAAAACTGTTAAACCAAAAGAATATGTAAAGAACAGTACGGCACATGGTGAAACAGCTTAAAGATGACATTTTTGACAAGATAACACCACAAGAATCAACAAATATGAAACCCTAGCTCTGATGCCACTTGATAGGATCGTAGTTTATGTTGATATTGTGATTCGGGAGGTCGAGTAATATGAAAGAAGATGATATCCATGGTTAGAGAGAGAAAGTAGAGAGAGAAGGGAAACTAGGTGTTTTATTGATATGAAAATGAAAGTGAAATACACACACAAGTCTCACCCCTCCATGGAAGTATGGAGGGGTATATAAAGCCTAACACACTCACAACTATTGCAATATTACATAACTAGTCCATGTGTTTTGGCTTAACAAGATAGCTAATGTAATCCCGTAAATGTCATTCCATTTACGTGTTAGGATGATTCCTAACAACCAATCAACATCCACATTTCATATCCTTAAAAGATTTTGCCACTATGCTCGGTGTCCCTAATATTGGTACATGTCTCTACATGGATAAGTGGCCTCTTTCAAGTCTTGATTCCATTGAGCGTTATCATCCATACGACACTCCTCTTGTGAATAAGGAAGAAATTCGTGAGCATCTCTTTGTTAGGACCTCAATCACTAGGAAGAATCGTTCGGGGAATGAGGTAAATAAGGACCCTTTTGGTATGGAACTCAATGAGCTTAAACCACAATTTAAGAAATGGGAAGAAATTCTTAGAGCCAATGTCATAAGTTCCATAGGAAATAGAGATCATGTCAACACATGTCTTAGCTACATGCTCTTTAGCATTTCCACCGGCCAACCCTTCAACTTAGCTTACTACTTAGCCAAAAGAATGGCTGACATATCCTTGGTTGGAACAACCGCTCTCCCTTATGGAATGCTTCTCACCCGTCTCTTTAGAGCAATCTCGCCCATTCCTCCTAACAAAAAGGGAATTAGCCTTGATTACACTTTCGTTCCTCACATATTCGTCCCTCTAAGTGATAAAAGAGTCTTCAAAGCTAAGGGCAAGCGTACTCGCTCTCCTTCACCATCATTATCATCATCCGATATGAGTGATGACGATAATCTTCCTAACTCTAAGCTACCACCTTTAGACTACCTTCAAGAACTTCCCGTCATTAGCAATGCATCTGAAGAATTCAAGCAAACCAAAGGAATATTCAAGTGCTTTGGAAGGTACGTAGGAAAGCTCAAGAAAAAGATAGACCGGTTGTGAGATGTGTGTTTAAGGAGCGTTTGGCATTGTGTAATTTTTAGAACTTGGTATGGGTTAAACTATGTGATTTGTGTTGCTTTGTACTTCCATGCTTTATTATCTTCTTCGGACAATGTTTGATATTTACTATTATGCAAATTGATGACATTTAAGATGTTTGTCAAAATCTTATGCTTATGGAAAATTTCACTAAGTATAGTGAAAATCGCTAGCCCCCGGTCTAAGTCCAATAGTAGGAGTGTTTACATGGCCATTTTTTGCATTTCCTAATCAGATATGGGATAAATTTTTATATTTGGAGTTTTCGGAAAATTTGAAAATCGTCTCGATGGTCGAAAATACGGACTGTCTACTTTTTGGGGTCTGACGGATCCGGCTGAACCTTTATCAGGGTTCCGCCAGTGTAAAAATCTGGGTAACCCAGTTTTGGCCCAACGGATCGGACGGAACCCTCAAATGGGTTCCGCCCTTGACATCTCAGGGTTCCGTCAGACACCTGCAGAAAATTTTCTTTTATTTTTCTAAAATTTCATTCTTTGTAAACTCCAAATCATCTTCTTTAGTGAGGAACATCCTTTCTAAACTCCAACAAACACATTACGAATCTTTTTACTCACTAGAACCAATAGGAAGCCTATTCCCTCCAAAATTCAAATTCAACCATAACTAACCCAAGGAACCCTTAAAAAGGATCCTTGAAATCCTTATAACATTTTCAATCAAATCACTTCCCATAATCACATAGCATTGAGTGCATAAGTTAGTCTTTCACTCCACCCAACTTCATTGGATTGACCTCCAATGATTTGACAAGTTCTTGGAAATCTTCCTAATGATTAGGAACCTTCAAATTTGTATGGAACACATCAAATCCAAACACTCCTTTCCATGACATATTCTTCTTATAAATTTGACCACCTTAGAACACATCAAACTCACACTAACACAACTATTTCTCTCAATCCCAAAATTCTAGCTAACCAAAGATTTGAGATGACTAAATCCAACACCTCATCCGAATCATCAAGATCCATTAGAAAAATAGCTAGGATTAGTGTAAAACCTTGTTGCTTCAACAAAACTATCAAACCATGCTCATCATCATCAAGTGATTAATCACTTGACATTTCTTCACCTATCCAATATATCCTCAACCTTACTAACTCAACACCATCCTCAACACCTTGCAATACCAATGTGATTACTATACAAGATTTTCTTAATCTTGCTACTCCAACACCCTCTCCAAAGCATTGCAACACCAACATAGCCACTATTCCGCCACCGACTAGAACTTCAAGTGATGCAATATCACCTTCACAACAAACTCAACCATCAAAAACTCCATCACCTCAATCACCAACACTTACACCAATGGAACTTTTCCATACACCACCAACATCACCACTACCCTATTTGGAAACTCTAGAAGACCTATCACCTAGATCATCAAGCCCTCCATCATTGTCACTCTTTGACACCATTGCCCAAATGGAAACCCAACAACAACCAATGCCTCACCCAAATGAGTCATTGGATGATGAACCTCATCAACCATCACTGATAGAGAGTTTGGCTTACCGCTATGCTAGACCCTCAATCTTTCCACAAGATCAAGGTCATACACAACCACAATCATTTGTGTTTCACCCCATTCACAAATTCATTCATGGTCCTCTTGACGGAGAACCAAGCTTCCACAATTATACTCAACAACAACCACCACCACAAGAGTTTTCCCAACACTTTGATTCAATGTTTCCTTCTCATAAGGAAATAAATGCATCCGTATGGGCCACATCTCCAAACTCAATGAGTATAGGAAATAAAAACACCCTTCAACCATCCACCATTGCTCCATCAAGCACAAGTAATCCACCACCAACAAATGAAATCCCTCTCCCACCAAACTTTCCGCGCCATGATTGCGGACATTGTGAGAGAACCGCTCACATTAGTGAAGGATGTCAAAGGGACATTCGTGAGCTAACCTATGAAATGAGGTTTATTCTAAACCACATTTTGGAACGCCTAAATACCATATCTCACCAACCAAATGTTTATTACATCATTGAGTGACCCAATGATATTAGGATCCCATCCATAGTAGCGCAAACAAAACCACTACTATAACACATCCACAATTTTCAAAATAAAACCCGCTTCATCCTCCAACACTCGTTCTCATCATCACCAACCTTAGAATATGTTTTAGGTGGATGTTTCTCATTAAAGAATGTGATGTTTTTTCTTTCATAGAAGTAGGTTTTTATGTTTTTAGTTTCTTTTTATTTTTCAGCTTTTTATTTTTAGAAGTAGGATGGTTTACACCTCACTTCTTGTCTTTGACTTTCTAAAAAGTCAAATTTTACATGAAATGATTCCCATTCTACTATGAAGTATGCATTGTTTGTTTCCCATTTAGGTATTGTGATTATACTATACCTTGCTTTGGTAACATATATATCTTGTGTTTTAGACACTAACCTACTCTTGTAGGATCAAAATCTATGTATTCCTTCCTTGTTACTTCAATTTAGGGGAGTAATATTCAAGGGGGAGCATGGAAGAGCATTATTCCGCCTCGCAACTCTTCTCTTTATTTATCTTGTGCGGAAACTAACCTTTTTTTTTTGTAGGTTCAAAATCCTTGTCTCCTACCTTGGCACTCCATTTAGGGGGAGTATTGTCCAAGGGGGAGTACCTTCGTTATTCCGCTTCGCAACTCTTCTTTTTGTTTTGACAAAAAGGGGGGAGAATTTATATTAAACTTGTTCTCATCAACTCTTGCATATCACATCATTTTAACTAAACAAGTTTTAATAAAGTTATAAGACTTAAACACTAAAATTAGTGGCTTACTTATAAATAAAGTTTATGTTTTGTCATCAATAAAAAGGGGGAGATTGTTAATACAAATATCGCCTAAAAACGTTATTTATATTTTACGATCTTTGCTAAGTTTTGTTAATGAAAAAGTGTAAACTTTAGTTTATAGTACAACATCATTTTAGTTTTAAGCCTTGTATAACTAGACTTTACATCCCATATTTAACACAACATTGTTTTATTTCTTTATAAAGAAAGTATAACATCACATCAATGTGCATTTATGGAAAGCTTGTGTGTTTGACTATCCATAAAGCTCTTACACATTTTGGAAGCATTCCATGTTGATGTGATCTCTTGAAAGTTTGTATGTTTGACTAGAAATAACTTGATGTGATTTCTTGTAAGTTTGACTGTCAGACTGGCGGAACCCTGGGGGTATATGGGCGGAACCCATTCTAAGGTTCCGCCGTATCCGCTAGAGGTCTGGTATGTTTGGGTATAAATACCAAACCACTTGCAAGAAATCATCCATCACTTAGAGATATATTTTACACAAATACTCTCATCTAACTCAGTAAAAACTCACTTGTGTGATTGTCTTATGTAGAAAGGAAGTTCACAAGTTCATCCAAGAAGTTACAAGTATTCAACACAACGTTGCAAGACTTGTTAGCTTAACTTCATATAAACTTAGTGTAGTTTATACTTCATTTGTTTGTGTATATTCAAGAGTGATCGGTTAGTATTTTAGGTCTTAAAATACATAGTGTGACGGGAGTGGTTGTACCCTTGTAAAAGAACTCGACATCTAGCTTAGTGTCGGAAATAGTGGATAGGCGACGTTAGGTTGGTTCTACCTTGAACTAGGACCCGGTATCTAGCTTTGTACCGGATAAAGTGTAAGCGACGATTGTAAAGGTTTCTCCACCGGTGAAAGGAGCTTGTTGACTAGTGCTTGAAACTCTCAAGTTGGAAACTCGGGGCGTGGATGTAGGGCAAGGAAAAAGAGTCCTTGTAGCCGAACCACGATAAACAATCGTGTTGTGGTTTGATCATTTCTATCTTTATACTCTCTTATTAATTATTGATAATTAGTTAGAATCGTTAATTACACGTAAAGCTTTTCAAAGATTAACAAGCAAAAAGCGGTAAACTATTCAACCCCCCTTCTAGTTTTCCACACTTTGGTTTGTGTTTAAGTTTAGATAGCAGATCAGGCACATACTTATCATTCAGTCTCAAGTGTTATTCCGCAAATACTAGGGTATAATTCTTTGATTTATATCAAATAACAGTTTAACATTGAAAATTGTACTTGTGTGTTTTAAGTGTTTATTCATATTTGTTAAAGTAATAAACTATATCTTAGACATATTACTGAGTTGTTTCACTAACTAATAGTAAAATAACTTAGTAAGTGGGAACAACATTTACCCTATTAATTATACTATATAACATTCATTTTGTTTTGAAGCCGCCGATTGGGAGGTCGGCTTGAGGGAGTGGGACGGCTTGGCCGCACTGTGGAGCCGTGGCTCAAGCTGGCTCTGTTCACACACCGAGCTGAGCCAAGCCAAGCCATCGGCTTAGGTGTATTAAAAACTGATTTAATGCCTTTTTCTTAGTGGGTTTTCCACTAAGTTGGCACCTAATTAGTTGGGCTAATTGCATGTGTTTCACATGTTCTTCATTATCAGTGTGTGAGGGTTTGCTGCATATTGTACACCTATTTTCCATTATCAGTTCTAGAACCATTTACATAAGGGATTGGCGTTTCATTTGTTTAGTTTTTTATAGGAAAACTCACATGCACACAAACTTGTCGCAGGTAAGAAAATTATAGCTGAAATTTATTTTGCTGAAATAGTTTTGAGGTTTTTGGTGGTAATGAGGGGTCCTGATTTTCCTTGTTATATCATTACAGTTTGAGTTACGGTTGTCATGTTCTATTTTTTTGATTTCGCGTTTAGGTCTGATATTCTTTTAAGAGTTTTGGTTTTGTTGTTTAAACTTTGATTAGTATGTTGTGATTTTGCAGGACTCGTGGCTATTTTCGGTGCTTACTGATAAAAAGAATTCTCCAACTTTCTTTGGAGTAATTTTAGGTCATAGGTATGTTCAGAATTTTGCATATGATTCTTCTTCAATGTGGGTGTTTATATTAGGGCGAATGGCCTCTAAATGTATCATAGTTGACATCATTTCCTTTTGTATGTATCGAACAATTTTTTTGCTATTATGTGTACTAAACTTGATTTTTTTTGCACTTTTGTATATTTTATAACCATTTTGCCCCTCCTATGTTAATAAATAAGGGGCAAATGGTCATAAAGTACACAAAAATGCCCAAAAGATCAAGTTTAGTACACACAATAGCAAAAAATTTGTTCCATACATATAATAGGAATAAGTGACAAGTATGATACATTTTGGTGCCATTGGCCCTTTATATTATGCAACAAAATATAATTCTCTAGGGTTTATTGATTTAGGCGGTTTAAGTTGAAAGGTGTTGGGTTAGATCTGTAGAATTTTCTAGTCACGCTTCATGAAGTTTGTATGCTGGATAAATTTATGTGGTGCTCAACCGTCTGAATAATTGCATATTAACATTTACAGGTTCTTCTTGGGCTCTTCAATATTTATTTCTTCAAATTAGCGGTGCATTACTTAACAATAGTGGTAATGTTGTGAAAGTTTTGATGGATGTAGATTTACGATACGATTTGAGCATAAAGGATTCCCTTATTATCTTCAATAATGAGATCGTCACCTCCGTCTTCTACAACGCTCCGACTCTTGGTGGAGGATGAGTAGGGATAATTTTAAACGTGTGGCTTATACCAAAAACTATCGTTTATTGAAATGAGTCTTTTTTTTTTTTTTTTTAATTTTTTGGTAACCATGATTTTCTGACCTTTTTGGCCGACTAATTCATGGGGTTTGAACCCACCGCCACACAGACTCAAACCAGGTAAAGGCCTCCCTTTTCAAAAGGTTGGTGTGGCCACTTAACGTTGTTTGAACCTAGCAGGAATTGAACTTGAGACTTCACACATGTTAGAGTGATAGTCACAAGCCCTTTTACCACTAGGCCACCCTTAATTGGTTTTGAAATGAGTCTTTGGATGCATCTTGAAGTTATATTCTTGATATAAAGATGCTCATAAGATATTTGATTGGTGTTGTGTTCATGTAAGTAGTATACTTTTATTTAGCTTTCTGTATTATTTTGTGACCATCGTCATGTTTAGATTTGCGTGGGCTAAGCTCCAATTACGGTCATTGGACATTCATGGCTCTGATTAATTGATGATGTTGTTTCGTGCTATCATCGGTTCAAAATAAAGCATACAATCGTTGGGAACTGAACACCAAACAATGAAGAGACATCTTCTAAAATTATTTATTTTTTCGAAATATTGGTGAATTAGGCTTCGTATAACTGACTTGATATTCACTCTCTCTGATACGGATGTTTTTTTTTCAGTATTGCAAATTCTCTCCGGATTTGAACAGCTATAAGAAAAAAGATACCCATGCTTGAACTTGAAAATTTCAGATACATGCCGCATTAGAGTTTCAGTTATGTAGGCAGTGAAATGAGCCCCCGGGGATAGCAGAAGAAATGGGAGATGATTCCAAAAACGACGTGTGTTATTTTATATATGTAGGAGAAAGTAATACCAACGGGTTATTTAAGACGATACTTACATACTCGGTGATCAATACATTCTCTTTCTAATAGGTATTTGGGTTAAAGGGTGTATTCCTTAATCAACTGGCTTTCTCTTCTGTGGTATTTCAGGTGATCGACAAGATGAACAAAACAACAGTGGATCTTCTGTGTTCGCTGCTTTTTTTGGGAGTATCTGGGTTTGATGCCAAGCAAAACTTCATAGGATGGCTCCTGAACTACACTTTCTTCTCCTGTATACCTAATCAAACGTACTTCCATCATTCTTTATCGTTCCCGGTGACTGCCTCCTGTAATCGCCTCTTTTGACCAAGTAGCAACGCTGGATTATGTAATAGTGGTTATCTTGATTGTCATCATGTTATTCGGTATTGCTCATTGTTGTAATTAAATGTTAACAAAATATAAAATGTCTCACGAAGCGTTGGGGTGCTTGATATAATCTTAAGCTTCATTGTGTAGTGCTTTAATACTATATCAAGCACCCTCAGAGCTTCTTGAGAAATCTTAGATTCTAAACTTGTAATTTTTTAAAGTTTTCGCAAAGTTTAGTTTTTTGAGCTGCATGAATTTTTACAACCTAACATGAAAAATTATGTGTTTGATATATAGTTGACAATTACACAAGTTGTGTTGTTGGGTAGTATGAAGTTTATATATACTGAGTTCTGTTTGAAAAATGAAACATCTTGATTAAGCTTAAAAGTGTCGTCCCAAACCTAGATCGATATATAAGTTGCAAATGTAAAATGAATAAGTATCTTTCTAACCATTGTAAATCGAGTATATACATACATATATATAATTAAGGTTCCAAACGACATGTTTGAACCATTGTGTCTTTTCGGTAATAACCGAATTTAACTAACTTCTGTAACCGCTATTAACTAATTTTCGGTTACTAACTTTCTAACTAACACGTTTGGTCCTTCGTGTATTTATTGTTTACATATGAAGCAAATGAATCAAGATTATATGTTCACAAAAAGGCTATATTCCGTGCATTTACGCTGTTGTTGTTGAAAAAGTGAACTAATCTAAGAAATCTTACTAAATGCTCATAATATTCAGAACAAACACAAGTTGCTTAAAACACTTTGCAAGATTATATCGAGGCAACTACTTAAGGCATGCGTAATTGCGCGCATATTTTCGCTTTTTTACGACAAAGCATATTTAGGTCCATCAACTTTATTTGTAATGTATTTACCTATATATAGACCCTACTTCTATTTGTGTTTACGCATAATGTGTAATACATAGTGATTGTAGATTACAATTATCGGCGTTTTTATATTGCATCACTTTCATCGCGTCTTGGCTTTTAGATTTTTTTTTCCGGCTCTCTTCAACACATGTTTCTTAAGCTGGCTAAAATAAATTGGATTTTTTATGAGCAAATTATAAGAAAATGAACCAATGATATGTTATGGGTTGAGTCGCAGTGAAACTGGTCTTGATTTAAAGAAGGATAATCTCCTAGCTCATGCAACAGTCGTACACAAACAATCAGCTGCAACGAGCGGGTAATCCTCGTTCCTACTAATAAATGAATAAGAATGCGAAAGTAAAAGTAAAAACAGAGCCGAAACATTAGGGAAAAAAGGATCCGTTAGCTGAACTGTTTCCTTATTTTAAAAAGGAATTAACATCTCTCCCATTTATTAATTAAACTCCAACACCAACTTCTACAAGCAATTACTTAATCTCCAAGTTTCATAACAAAAACTCACTCTTCGATCATCTCATCTTCGTCTTCTTAATTTCTTTTGTCATCCATCGATGGATAAAACCACAGAAAGAGTGAAAGAAGAACGATGCAGAAAAGGCGTCGCTAGGTTCTTGTCCGTTATCGAGTTTCGTGATGATAATCCAAAGGTTTCTGAAATCTTCTTCGCAAAACTTGCTGAGATTAGACGAAAAGAATCGGCTTCAAACAAGACATTCTTGAAAATTACAAAAACTAAAGATTCAAGAAGAGACAAATCTCCAGATAACCCGCTTTCAAATACGATATTTAATGGTGTTGATCATTCTTCTGAGGATCAAAGTGTTGAAAATACGGAAAATGAATATTCAACAAATACTCCGTGTTTATTTGAAGACCTAATAATTTCTGATGGTGGGGTGGATTTAAACGATTATATCAGAAGTATTGGTGGATCAAATCTTGAGTTGATGTTCGAAAAAAGACTCACCAAAACCGACGTAACAAAGAGTCAAGGACGGCTTTTGATACCAGTGAAACAAGTAAAGAATCTGGGTTTCTTGACAAAAGATGAGAAAAATATACTGATGAGAAACAAAGAGGGTATAAATGTGCGGGTTCTTGATTCCAAAAGACGTACATGGACACTGAATCTGGGAATATGGAGTATGTCAAGTAGTGAAAACTATGTTTTTAAATCTGGGTGGAATCATGTTGTGAATGCGAATGGGTTAAAGGAAAATATGATGGTACGGGTTTGGTCGTTTAGGGTTGACAAACAAATGTGTTTTGCTCTTGTTCGTGTTTGAAGCTGATCGATAATTCTGAAGTCTGGTTTGAGTGGGCATAATTAGTTAACCAATTTAGTTAATTAGTGTTTATAAGAGTTGGTAGCTAGTCATCAAGATTAATTCTTTTAATCTGCTGGAGGTATATTGAAATCAAGTTTCATTTTTTCGAGTTGATCAACATCTTTTTTTTTTTTTTTTTTTTTTTGCTCTTGTCCATGTTTGAAGTCAAAAAGATGTATGTTTTATGGTGATACAAGTCTTGTTGTTCGAGTAGGTTTAGTTGCCAGATTCATTTACTATGGGGTATATGTTTATTAGCATTAATTCATTTGTTCGATAATTGATTTATAATGATTTGCCATTACATGCAACATTAGTATCAAGTCTTGTTGTTCGAGTAGGTTTAGTTGCCATAGTGTCATTTGGATTGTGACGTGCAGAGCAAGTCAATGGAATTTCAAAAATTGAAACACTACTCTGCGGATCTTACTATGTATAACTCTGTTTTTGTGAGCCAAAAATTGATGGCTGGTTAATGGAGGTGCAGTTCGTGTTTGATCTTGTTTAATATTTTGTATTACTTAATTTCCTTGTAACTTTGTGAATGTCTGATTTTACTTTTTCCAGTGAGCCTTGGGAAAATTAATTATGAAATAAGAATCAAATATTAATATATGTTAAATTAAACTTCTGTGCCAAGTGTTTGATATAATGCTTTTAAGCAGTTTAATTGAACTTCCGGTCATAGATAACAAGGTTTTTTAGGAAATAAAATGCATTTGTAGATGATCTTATGAGTTTATGACATTATAGGAGTATGAATATCTAGACTCTATGACTATAAGAGTAAAATCATTTAAGAACATGTACTAGTTATAATGCCCGTGCACGCACGGGGCTTAGACAAAAAGTTTTGATAAAATATTAATGTTGTTAATTTGATTTTATAAAGTAGTTTTGTATTTTTTTTAATAGTACATGTTATTGATATATGGTGTTTTTTTTTGTAACCGAGTTATTTCTTTTATTAGTTTTGTTAAGATATAACATTTGTATACAAAGTTTCAACGTGTGTTAATTGTTAACTTATATCACTTCATTTAAACCAAGTATAAAACCTTTCATGAGACATTCGATAATACTATGAATATGTGTGCAACTGTGCATAATGTGTCAAGATATAATCAAAATCATGTCTTAGACTTTTAAAAAAACTCATAGGTCAAACCAACATTGGCTAACTTGCAACCAAACGCACCAATTATAGTTAATTAAAAGAGATTTTGATATAAATTTGAGCTAATATAACTTTATTTTTTTAATCTATTGATTGAAGGCGATTTAATGAGTTAACATCCATTTCGAATTTAAAAGACTCAAGTTTTGTCCTTCCATATGAAAAATGAATAAGTATACCCTACTAAAACTAATATATAAAAAAGTAACTCAGCATCATAAATCCATCACATATGGAGTAGGCTTGCAGTGCATGGAAGTCAACTACATATTGTCCCTCCTTGGTCAGCTTGCTGGTCAAAACGGTGTAATCTCTTTGGTTCCCTCTGTAATATTTGAATCAATCAACCATAGTATCTTAACAAAACTCTACTTTGGTCGTATGCATTTCTGATTATAACAAATATGATAGATGTGGTCTAATAGTGAATGATTAGTCTCATTAGTGTTTTCATTTAGTACGATCAGTATCAGGTTCGTATGTGCTACAAAAATGATGTTCATTGTCTTAAAAGTCATACATGAATAAGGTGAGTAGATGTATCTTTTGAGAATGTGACAGTAATGCTCAAACAGGCATTGAACATGGAGACGTAAATGAGCCATTGCTTCCTTTAACTCATCATCAGTTTCTCCAAGCCCCAACATTATAGAAGTCTTGGTGATCACTCCCTCCTTGCTAAGTTTTGCATGTTTCAAGACTGATAAACTCTGCCAATATCTACACCAACAACAAACTTTCTATCTTAGCTTTTACTAAGAATCGATATTCGGTTAATCACTTTCTCATATAATGCAATGAAACTGGCACCCAATACCAAAAAAATCAACAATAATGCAAAAAATTTAACTACTCACCCAGCTCGTGGATCTCTTACATTTCTATAGAGGCGTTAACTATCTCAATGTTATGAGCAAAAATATCTAATCCTGAGTTGGCCAACATCGACACGACTTCTAAATCCCCTTGAAAATCAGATGTCAAGCACTCGGCCATAATCTCAGGCTTGCTCTTCTGCTCAACGAAGTGAGAAATATATTAAATCATTATATTTTATGCAGCAAATTAGATTATCAAGATCTATGTTTGACTATAAATTTGAGTCTGCTTATTTTTAGGTTCTTAATTAGTTTGTGTGTTCAGTATAGAATGAGGATTCCTCTTAAGATAAGACACAACCTTTTCCCAAAAATTTCTTAGTTTGCCAATTAGTAGTCAGATTGTTTCAGCTCTAAACACATTCTATATGATGATATGCAGTAATGAGAACCATTTATTCACCTTCATTGCTCTAACAGTCTCAACAAAATGACCACTTCCACCATCTAGAAGATCGTCATGATCCACACTTATTAAAACAATATAATGCACACTGCAAGATAAGGACAGAACATTCTCATTAGTGGGTGTCGGCACATCTAACCTGATAAGGTGCATAAAAAGAGATCAATACCCTTTGCATATGGCCGTTTGTCATAGTAATAAAACATATTAAAAAGAATGCATCCAAAAAACATATGTAACAAAAACTAATCTGAGCAAATTAAAGCTAGGTCCACATAAGCGTTGAATGTGGCTCTTTTCCTGAGTTGGACATAAAAGTGCAATTATAACAGAAAACAATTTATGTTTCAGAAAGAACATAATTCTTAATAATAATGTATAAGTGCCTTTCAACCTGATACTTCCAAGGGATGGAAACTGTGAATTGCCATCCATGAACCAAATCATGGTTTGAAGTTTCATAGTTTATAATAATGGAAGTAGCACATTCTGTTAACTTAGGAAAACTAATTAACAAAAATCATTCATGCATGTTTTCCAAACAATTTCATTATCCTCTAGCATTAATATAATAGCAAATGAATCACAACTACTGACGATACGAATAATGTATTTAAAAGTTGTCTTTTTCTTTCTTAAAGGATACCTGCTTGTTATGGATCTTTAATTTTCAATTGAGTTATATTCACTAAAATCAAGATGTAATTAATTGTAGTCAAGACATCAAAAGTGTTGGACACATATATGATGAAGAGAAAGAAAGGTAACATACGAACTTCAGTTGCATTACAACTCGTTCTCTTAGCATGTTCCAATTTTTACAATGCTTGGGGTGTGTGTCTTATTCCAAAATTTACAGAATTTGAGTGCATTATGAATGCGAAATATAGAATCACTTCAAAAAGTAAGTGATATAAGAAACTGAGTGAATTTTTTTTACTATATGATGCCTTTCTACTTCATAAGAACTTTAAATACCCTATGTCTTATTAATACCCGTGCAACACGATGGGCTTTTAAAATCTGAATATCACAATTGAATTGATATCTAACTTAAATTCAATTTAATGCTAGAATTTGAGAAATAGTAGGGATCTTGTCATGGCCCAACCCATAGTAGAAGGGGCAAAAAAGATTTAACTTTGTTTAGCTGACATAGATGTTAATGTTGCGGTTGATGTTGCTGTTTAACTTTAACTATTGATCTCATGTTGTACAAAATGTGCGAGTTCAGTAGCACATAATGAGCGTTGATAGAGTTAAAATATAATCCGTAAAGTTTTTTAAAAATGTTTTTCCGGATATCCGTATATAAACTTTAAATAATAATTACATGAGTCGTTATAAGTACAATCGCGTATATTTATTTTCATATCACAGTAACTCGTACTTATCATTTGATATTTATATTACCGTTAATAATAATTTAACTGTATTTAATATTCAAACCCGTGTACGTATAGATTAAACTTTTAAATAGGATAACATGAGTTTTTATTTATATTTAACGTACATAGTAAAAAGATATTTTAATATAAGTTTAAAACTAATGTTTATTTTAAAAGTATTTAATGTATATTAAAACTAATTCGTACATTTATAAAATTTTGTAAGTTTAATGAATGGAAGTCCCAAACCAATACTAATACTCATGTAATTGTAAACAAAGTTCAAATTATAAAGTGTAGGGGGTATAAAGTGTAAGGGGTTATTTGTTTATTATCTAAAGTTATCAAAAAACATGGAGATTTATAATTTTACACTTAACTCCATATAATATATTTAAAATTCAACCACTAATGTTTTATTAGTTACCTCCTCTTTTTTTAAGTTTTTATTTTCATAAATTTGACACCTATATTTTTATGTGTTTTTTTTCCTTAATCAATTATCCACCAAATTTATTAAAGTTTGACCAAAAGCAATTCAATTTTGACTTTTTATTGGCCAATCATATTGCTCGATTTCGCCTATGTGTCAAAATCGAGCATTCCTATTGGTCCAATTTTTTTCCACTAAGATTGTTTTGTTAAAAAAAACTCCGAAATGATGTAATTCTTTTATTATATAAAAGATTGGTATATCAATATCTAAAAGTGGAGACAAATATCTAAATCGCCAAAAAAGTCTAAAGGAAACTACCCTGCGATAAACCACCTAAACCGCAAGAGCCACGAGCCCACGAGTGTGTTCTTTAACTGGTTTAGCCATTGGTTTCACCTCAATTGAAAAAAAAATAATAATAATAATAATAATAATAATAATAATTAAAAAAAAAAGAAAAAAAAAGAAAAAAAAGAAAAGGGAAGCCAATCTTTAGGCAATACTGCTCAAAAAAAAAAAAAAAAAAAAAAAAAAAAAAAAAAAAAAAAATCTTCAGGCAATGGTTTTGAAACTTTGACTTTCTAATTTTGACTCTAGTTGGCCCCATATGGGTCTCATTCCATGATTCACAGCCAACTAACAGCAAAGGAAATTGGCTTAATTGACAGTTTGTTATGCTATCAAATGAAGGATTTGGTGGTTTGAGCGCATTTAAGCATAAACTCTCTACTTTTTTTAGCTCACTTCAATAATACCATTGCAATCTCTCCCAGTTCCGATTTTAATATTTGCTAACAGAAAGAGACATGATACAGAAAGCATGTATTTCCCTCACAAGGGTTATTGAGGTTGCACAACGACTCAGCTTTATAATAATTTTCTAACATTTTCACTGTTCCTAACTACCTATATTTCCCTTGCATTATGTTATATAACTGTAACTATGAACTCTTCATCAACCTCCTGTTGTACCAGCAGCCCCTCTTACCCCTTAACAGGCCAACCCGAAACCCATAGATGAGTAATGTGTAGTTTCAAACCACACAAACCAACACACAAATACTTGAGGCCAATAAGGATGATAACATTTGGTAGACGTACACAACAGGGTGAGATTAGATATATAACTAACATAAGATGTAAAGCAATATCAATAATACTACTGTATAATAAAGTTTGGGAAATTTGCAAAACTGTGACTCAAAATGACACATATTTTCAACTTAACTCAACTTTGTATCATAAATGAGAATTTTTTTGTGAAATAACAAAATTGTCCTCACTTAAAATGCAAATTATCACAGTGTCATTTTGCTACAGAAAACACTCTCTTTCATGCAAATTACACACCATCGTCTTTTGATCTCATGTATAACTGAAACTATAAAAAAAATTTATCAAACAAATTGTAACAATAAACGTATTTTTTATCATCTGTAATCTGATGTCCATTTTGCTATTTTATGTTAAAGTTCCTTTTACATCCCCCCCCCCCCCCAAANAGCAATTCCTACCATTCCCCAATTTATAAGAAACAAACGAGCGAATTCTGTCCCTAAGGCCTAAAATATGATTCCAAGCAGAAGCACCATGTTCAGATTTAACATTAACCCAAATATTCCTATCTTTGACCCTATAAGCATGAACCCATTTAACCCATAACGAATCCTTCTTACTAACAATATTCCAAAGATACTTAATCAATAACGCTTCATTCATGAGTCTAAGAGGTTTTAAACCTAAACCCCCTTGACTTTTGGGTTTGCAAATATCTTTCCAAGACACACTAGCAATCCCACTCCCATCGCCCCCACCAGACCCCAAATAACCGTAATATATTCGTAATGGAAGATTTTGCGCTTATAACTTAAAAAACAAAAAAAGAAATCACATATTACAAATTAATTACAAAGTATTACGAAATACACTTCTCTGACACAATTTCTCTCTCGTGACACAATACACTTCTCCGACACAATTACTCTCTCATATTTCTTCCCAATTTTATCATTCAAATTTATTACGAAATTCAGTTACAAATTTTTAAAAACTTTTTTATTTCTTCTAAAAAACACCTACACACTTTATAAAATTATATATAAAGTAATAACTAAAATTATTAAACAATTTATATCAAAAATATTAGAATTTAATCTTCTTTCATTTAAGATCAATTTTTCTCCATATACAAATTTTTCAAAAATTTCGATTCTTAAATTTTAAGTTTTAGAAAAATCATTTTGTAATAAATTTCAGTTGTGATGCGTACGAAATCAAAAGCATCGAACTGAGTAATAGAGGGGGCAGACAATGGTGTAAGAGCCTGTAACAGTTGTTGTATGTGAGATTGTGAGGAGAAGGTAATCTTTGAATATCAAAAATAGTTATAGTTTTAACAATATGCCACAAAAGTGAGTCAAGTTAAAAATAAGTGTCTATCTTGGGTCACGGTTTTGCAAATTTCCCTAAAGTTATTCTAATGATGATAACATGAGTTGCAGAGCTAGGACTTTACGCAAATAGAGTTGTATATTGCTTCACCGTACCAATTTTCATCATTTAACAAAAACAAAACAGGCTTTCGTTCCCAACTAGGCTGTGAATAAAACTAATGTTCGCACTGCATTAGGATTATAATAATGAGTTTATAAGAAAAATACAAAGCTAGTAATTTAATACTGTTCCACCAGCGGTAGCAGTAGAATAGCAACAAACTGGCACCATATGTCAGTTGCTCATCCCCATTTGAGCCATTTCCAATTTTAACCGTTTCGGAACATAGTCAATGCATATTCTTAGGACCTTTATACCATAGCTGCAAAAAACCAAAGGTAACCTTTAATAACCAAAAAAGCAGTTAATAGCCATAACAACTCTAAAGATTAATTGTTGGATCCACATAACAGAGGACATCATATCACTATGAACAGTAAATATATAAATCCATTTCAAATTAAGACAAAAAATGAAGCTGCAAGCCCAACTGCCATTACATCTGGAATGTGAACACCATATACTCCCCTGCTGATCCTACACATTTAAGTAACTGAAGACCAAAACCTTATGACCCTCAACATATTAACTACACTGAAATGATAAGCAACTTCACCTAAACCAAACATGACCTGACACATCGAGATTCCATCATAGCTGTTTCAATGTTAAATTTATGTCCAGTGCTCGCTCTAATATAATTACCAATCAACACAATACCCCTATGCGGCTACGCTTCACAAAAGTCACAGATTGGAAATTATAAATACCAAAAAAGACAATAAGATGCTTTTCTCAGATTTAGGGTGCATCATAAGTTTTACCCGTTAGTAATGAAGAAAGAGCATATTCTTAGGAGTTTAACGAATCATTAATAGCTCATAATTTGAAACATAATGACAACTAAACATCAGGGATCAGTAACTCAAAGGACATTAGTCAAATGGAATGGGCCCTACCTCAAGTAGTTAAGTGTTGCCTACCCATTCCCTATGTGCGCGTTAACAAGTGTTTTGAAGATGAATTTCTTAGTTATTTTATTGCAAAAGATTTAAAGATTGATCACTATCTAGGAACACTTATTAAAAATGAGTACTAGACCTTTCTTTTGCAGGCTACATCAAAATAAGTTTCTTAATTATCAAAGGTGACAACATGGCACATATAAGCAGTAAATGATGTGTTCATGCGTAATTTTAGAAGCACCATATGGGCAATTGCTGGGTAATTGAAAATCAGTTGACCAGCAATTTTTTTTTTTTAATAGAAAAAAAAACAATTGCTGGTCAACTGATTTTCAATCAATGAGCAGGCAATATCCCTTGAGGTGACACCCAAAAGTCGATAGACATAAATTCTTTGGAGGAAGGCAAATAATGAAACATAAACTCTCAAGATGGTAGAGATGTTTATTTTGTGGAGCATTTAGGTACCAACTGTTTACAGTCAATATTAAGAACTAGTGACCTTTAACCAACATTAACTTAACCACGAAGTAAACTTAACCCTATCATTACATATTTTGCATTGCACAACATTATCGTGAAAAAAATACAGCATCTCCTGAGTACATTTAATACTAAGGTATTACTCCAATAATTCCCAGTGACTTCAAGAACAACAAAGTTGTTTATTTTCAATTTTAAGAACTCAGATCGTTAGAACTGTCATGTTCAGAGAATAAACCGCCATCACTAAAATGATATACTACTCTGCAAAAGAAAATGCTTATGCGCGTCAAATGAATCCTAATCAAATGACTAAAACTTGATAATCAGCTAATTTGTTTCATTTCAGTCAAACCTTTACTTGAATCCAATAGAAAAGTAGGAGGCGATAACTATTTATTAGAGAAAATAGATATTGGAAAAGTAAAGCAAAATCAGCATAATCAATCAATGATTAAAGCAGAGTTTAACATTCAACATAAGATGAAAGTGACTCACATACCTTTAATCACAAGCTCCCACAGTCACACGTGAGGTAGCAACATCAATTCGAAGAATAAATACAACAATCAGAGTGATCAAGCAAAAGGAGCGTTTCCATGTAGGGGGCATGAAGAATGAATCCTCTCTTCCATAGATCCCAAGATTACTGATGAGTTGTGATGAGGGTTCGTAAACATCAATAGTATCTAGCTCTTGGTCATCATTTTGAGTTTCAATTATGAATTCACCACTCTTCCTATTTCCCAACACATTACCTATCATTGACTCATGTGTGTTGATGATGTATAGCTTAGTAAAAGATCTTATACCATCATCACCATGTTCCATCATCCATAAGCAATAACCATTTTCATTGATCTCTCTATCAAATTCAAGCACAACAAGAGACTCCCTAAGCTTGGATATAGTGACAGGTATCCGGTTTGCCAGACTATCGGGAAAGACTACCTCTTCAAATTGGTTGCTGATCATATCAAACGACAGAAGCATATGAATTGTGGGAAATGTATCATCATTGAAAGGAAGATTGTTATCATAAGCAACCCAATATATACACCTATCTATAGCAACGTGAGTTGACGAATCAAGTCTAATTGATTGACGAGGCACATTGTTACTTGGAATCATGTTCCAACACTTGGATCTTAGTGTGAAAATCTCAACGTGCCAAGTCATATCTATACTAACATCTTCAGCATATGAGATCTTGACAACAGTTGGGTCACTACTGACAGGACAAACCCCAAAAGCAAAAAAAAGTTATTTTTTTACAGGGCCACGGCCACCATCAGGTACAACAATACCCACTGATTTTCTAATCGAAGGATTCCAAACAACAACTATCTTTGCTCCTACTGCGTCATTTTTGTAACCCCAGAAGCAGAACAACCCATGAGAGCTATCAATTACCAGTGGCGGCGATTAGCATGTGCAAGTGGTGCAACCGCACCGGACACCCCTTTGTAAGGGGCCCCCAATTTAGTTTAATAAGCGTTTTATATATAAACGTTTAGAATTTTTAGTGTCTTTGTTAAATATTATCAAAGTTGAACCGGGCTACATACAAAAAATAGAAGACAAATTTTGGGTCACATACAAAAAGAGTGAAAGATTTGAATTATGGGAGCTTCATTTGTGATTTCGCACCGGACCCCCCAAATCAATGGGACGGCCCTGCCAATTACTATTGGGGTATCAAGTTGCTCAATGAGATCAGAAACCACAACAAACTTTTCACTATTCTGGGTTAATGGAGTGTTGTCATTATCATCAAAACAAATGTAATTTACCTTGTAATCAGAATCAATGTACCTTAAAATAAATCGATGTGGCTGAGTGTGTCGGGCACCGTAACCCGCGATAAACTCGGAGCTGTCGATGAAAGACTTCCATTCTTTCGAAACGGATCTTAATTGCAACATATACTTGACATCAGAACAAACCCTTTTGATTATTTCAAACTGAAGTTCCAAAGGAATCAAGTCTGACATTTTGTATCCTAGGGCTTATGTTGAATTTGGGGGCGTGGGTTTATGTGGGCAAATACACTTTTAAAATTCGTAATTCGGGTAATACCACGGTAACCGAAACAAAACCGAACCAAACCAAACCGAACCCAAAAAAATAAAATTGAACCGAATTGCATCGAATTAAATATTTCAAGATGTAAACCGAATATATTTCTTTTATATTATACTGTATAACATTCATTGAAATGAAATTTGGAGCCAGCACTGTTCCGAAGCCGCCGGTTGAGAAGTCGGCTCGAGGGAGTGAGACGGCTTGGGTGCGTTGTGGAGCCGCGGCTTGAGCCGGCACTGTTCACACGCCGAGCCGAGCCGATCCATCGGCTTAGAGGGATTAAATAAGGTTAGCGGGTTTGTTAGTAAGTTTTCCACTTATTTGTAAACATAATTTCAGTGTTTTCTGCATGTTTTACACATATTTTCCATAATTGGTTCTAGATTGTTTTTTATACGAAAACCAGATCTGGCTTTTTATTTGTTTAGTCTGGTTTTTTATTCAAAAATCAGGCACACACAAGGGGTGCAGGTAAAATTTATTTGATGCAAAAAAATTGTTATTTAGAGTTTGATGATTTAGTTGGTAAAAGTTAAATTATTTCAGTAGTTTTGGTCATAATGATGAGTAATACATTTGATATGCTTGCCATGTCTTACAGTTAGCTAAAAGAGTTAATCGATGGGTTAGGGTTTGGGTAAAAGGGTTACCTTCGGTAAATATTATTACTCCAAAAAATAATCTAAGAACAACGGATGTGGGTGAGTCCCACACCTCAGCCTAAAAAGGCAAACCAAAAGCGTTAAGACCTAAATCTAGCATAAGAAATGACATGCAATACTTATGCAAAATAAAAAAGTAACATCAAGGGGTTAGGGTTTATGTTCTCTGTTTGTGCATTTTATTTTGAATCAAAGTTATTAAGTTTAATTTTCTTGATTTTGCATTTGGGTTAGAAATTATTCTGAGGGCTTTGATTAGAGTAATGAGTAGAATATTTGGTTATGTTTGCTGCTAAAATTTGACTTGCATTTTGTCATTTCACTAGATTTATGGCTATTTCGGTTTCGAAAAAATCGGAGGGCATTAAATGCGACTGAATTTTGTAGCTAACTGCAGTTTTGGGCTGCAAAACCCGTATGACATAAAACGCAACCCTATTTTGTAGCCGATTTGATATCTGAGCCATGGTACTAGATTTGGGATTTCGATAACTATCACTTGTTATGTAGATCTTATTTGGATAGCATTTACTTGGCTGTGATGATTAAGTTACTCTATAAGTAGGTAATTTTGGCATGGCAAAAAATGAATGGCATGAAATGCAACTGTGTTTTGTAGTTAATAAGATATCTGAACCTAGATTCAATTTTTTTCGTAACTTGCAACGCAAAGTAGAAATTTTCAGTGACTGAAAAAGTTTTGATGATCGACTTAATGCGAATGCAGTTGATTCTTGGGGAGTGTAAGTGTGCTCAGTATAAGCTTGAGTTTGTTGTGTTTTCCCTTAGGATTATATCTAGCTCCTTCAGCACTTCTTGAGAATGTTGAGATCCTGCAAGCTTTGTTATTGATGCATGCAGGCAATTCTTGGGGAGTGCGATTAAAGGTGCGTTTGGTATCCTCCTATGGAAATAAGAGAATGATAGTGGTAATGATTATAAGTGTTTGGTTAAGATGAGAGGCCCACATTATATGGGAATGAAATATGGATATTCTCCATACTACCATACTCCATAGGAGTTCAAGATGGGTGGTTTGAATCTATCATAGGTGAGGGTCCACCTCTACTATCAAACTCATACTCGTTGTAATTCACGGCAACATACCAAACGCACCCTTAAGCTTTGTTGAGTGTTTCCTTAGGATTATATATATAACAAAAAAATAATACTCGTAAATAAATAAATAACCCTTGAGACGAGCCGCGCTTAAACGAGCTCTAGCCGGAGGCCGAGCTCGAGCACTTTTTGGTGCTCATGATAAATGAGCTCGAGCTCAAACTTTACACCCGAACCTCCATTGAGCGCGGAAACGTAAACAAACCTAAGAAATATATGAGTTTATACATGTCAATATACTTCGTATACTTATATTTATATATGTGCTTATGTATACCTATATATAAATGAGGTTAAATTAAGTAAACGAGATCCAAAAATACTTAATAAGCCGAGCTCGAGTCGAGCTTTATTTCGTCTAGGACTATCATAAAAACCGAGCTTGTCATTAATATGTGTCACGGGCCTAGCTCAAGCTAAAAGCATTTGGCGGGCTTGGGGTCAGCTCGGCTCGTTTCCATATATTCGGCTTTCCTTCGTTCAATCCCGTGTTGTCTTGCTTGGAGGATTTCAGTAGTAACGTCAGGGTTATCGTCGCGAAATCCGACTAAAGACAAGAACACAACAATGTTTTTCATGCTTCTTCTTTCTTTTGTTATGGGTTTGGTTTTGGTTTTGCAATTTTTGCGGGTTTGTAGGTTTTGGGTGCCATTGATGAACTGAATGTGGGACTTAAGGAACGAGTAAACAAAGAAGTTGTGTTTGGTTTAATTAGAGATGATGTTACATTTAGGCTTTACACACCCACATGCAGAACTAACGGGGCATTTGAGTGTTCATTTTCACAAACATACCAGGAGTATTTTTTATATGTTACAAGAACTGAATAGACCGGATTTAATTTTGCTCGACTTTATTACATATCTACACTGAGTTAAATGTGATAGATCCTTCGAATGACCTTGTTAATTTCACTCCGGTTCAGGTAACCATCTGGCTAAAGTTTGTTTTCTGGTTGTGGAAAGGGTAGCCACATTAATGAATTTATCAAAACAACTGCAGTCTATACAAAATGACAATTGGGCACAGAAATCCATATACTTTGAGAAGGAGTAGGCACTGAAAATGTATTTGACTGAAAACCAAGAACTGTATATCTCACTTGAACATCTATAATTATCAAGTTCATGTCATTACAGATGCCCCACACAAATGACATTATCAGAAGATTGTCTAATACCAGCTAAAGATGCCACATCAGGGTTGATGCATGCCAAAATTGTATAAGAGCATCAATAACAATAAAGCTCTGAATCATCTTAAGAACACAACTCAAGAGATATAGATAAATTACCATTTAGAAATCAAAAGAGTAGACTGCATATAAGTCTTAAAAACCAAATTCAACTTTAGTAATTAACAGACAAAATACTGCATCTTTCCAGCTGCGAAGTTCCAAAATAACTTAACCTTGATCCAACTATCCTACTTATAATAAAACTAACATTTTACCTTCTGAACTTGGGACGTTTGGGAGCACTGCTACTAGGACCTGCACGGGACTTGCCAAACGCCTTCATCTTCCTTCTTTTCCTCTCCTCTTCACTGTCTGACTCAACGCCTGTCTCCTTATCAGCATTGCTTGCTTCTCTCTCCAATTCTTCCCATGTCTTCCCTTCTTCTTCCTCAGACCCTTCCTCTTCCTCAGACCCATCATCATCATCATCAGACTCGACCAATGATGCGCTGTCAGACTCATCATCTTCTGACTCAGATTCAGGCTCCGCATCAGACGGCTCGTAACCCTGGTCAGACTCCTGTGAACCATCAGAGTCGGAATCACTAGCTTCCAAGTTCAAAAACTCCCATCCACCTTCATCAATAAAGTTTTGTGGGTCGTCGGTGATTGTTTTCAATATGGCCCGCCAGTTCATGTTCAGCCTGCTTTCATAGTACTTGATGTCGGTTGTGTCAAGCCATTCTTTGATACCATCAAGTGAAGTGGAAGGAATTGAATCAATGCGAAGAACATCACGTTTAAAATCTTTAAACACGATTGCCATGTCAAAATTCTTCTGACCGAGCCCAACTCTTTCAAGATTTACAATTTCTATTTCACTCAAAGTAACCACAAGAAATGGAGTCTCGATCAGCTCGACCAAACAGCTTGAAGTTGGAACTATGAAAGCAGAAGCTTTGTGGGGTACCCCATGAAACCCGAGTTCTCTTAAAGGCTGGTCAAACTCAAGGTCAAACGCTTTAAATTTGGGCTGACCCCAAAGATCGTTAACCCGATTGACAAAACTTTGAAAATCCATATTGATCTTGTTTTTGCGGTCCCGTTCTCTTTGTTCTTCCTCAATCTCATCTGGATCATACGCCGACCTTTTTCCACCTCCGAGTGTTTGCACAACATCCATCACTTCAACATAAAACTGGACATCTTTTGTCTTTTTGTTTCCAACCATGATGTGGTTGTGAAGATGAAAGTGAAGCAACGTAATCATTTCTTTCTCTGCTGCTTGAAAAAACGCATGTTTGATATTACCAAACAGAATATCCACGCGTTCATCTGACCTAGAAGTCGAGTATCTGAAACCATTGTCATGAGCCTCAAGTGTACCTGGAAGCTTCCGCCCACGACCCGGAAACGGAGGACGAATCCAGAGATCAGTTAGCCGTATTGGTTTAAATTTATTACCAGCAAGCACAAGTTTCTCTTGAGTAACCAATGATGCCCTCTCGGCTCTTTCAGACTCGCGGGACAAAACATTTCTTCTAAGTGTTTTGATTTGCTGAACCACTTCACTAATATGCCTTGGGTCCTTTGAACGAAAGGATACCTCTTTTAAGAAAATATCATTTTGATTCTTCAATAATGAGTTTGCATCATGAGTCGAAAAGGGTGTTCCGGGAGAACTAAATATTATCCTGATATAACAGTTTCGACTCGTATCTGCTTGACTTGAAACTGTCTTCACAGTAGCAATATGGAAGGGCACCATGCACCCATATATTGGGATAAGAATAGCTTCATTCTTCTGGTCAACAATAATCATCATTTCTCTTGGTGGAGGAAGATCGTTCACATTCTTATAAGCAATTAAATCATTAGAAGTTCTTGAAGAAGATCTACCATCACCCGTTGCACTTTTCCCACCAGCAAGCCGTTGAGCGGTTTCTTCGTTCTTTTGACGCGCCAGCTCAGCTTGATGTTGTCTTCTTAGCTCTTCTTTAGACATTTCATGGTTGTCTGACCTTAAAGTTGTTTTAGAGAAAAGAGCTTCATTACGTTTCGACTCAACTTTAGCTTGTGGCTTTTCGTCCTCTTCTTCGCCATCGTTAAAAGAATATGCAACATCTTTAAATGCTTTAGTGCTTAAAGAAGTCACAACCTCACGACCAGTTTCAGTCACAATTACAGTATCAGCAAGTAAAAGTGCATAATTCTGACTCTTTGCTTTGCTACTCTTAGCTTGCAAGTTTTGAAACCCGAGTGAGACATTTAAAACCATCCCTGCTTTCAAAATTCTTTCATTTTTCTCATTAAGGTTCAACCCCGACTCACGAAACTCGAGACCTATTCCTGTCCCGGCTGATTTAGTCAGATTTGCAGTCAACTCAGGAGCTTCTTTCTCAACTACTGTATAAGCAGCCCTGTAAACATCGCTAGCTTTATTACCAGCCTTCAACGCACCAATAGCAGCTTCATGGGCTCTGAGAAGAACCTGATAAGCTTTACTCTGTGTAGCATTTGAATCGATGAGAAACGTTCTAGCCACATTTGCACAGTAACTATTATACCGAGACCCAAGGGCACAAATGATCACACTAGCAGAGTCATAATACAAATTATCATCATTGCTTGAAGCACTAGGTCTGAGATCAAAATTCCCGCCACTTTGGAAAATAGGAGGATAACAGATATCAACATTGTCGGCTTTCAGCTTCACCTTAATTCTAGCCGGCTCCAAAATAGCTTTTTCAGTATCATCCATTAACGAAGCATGCGTTATTTTCTTTTCCTCGTCAATTACCTTCTCAAGCTTTGGAACAACATGTACTTTCATTGCAGATGCAGTAAGGTATGCAGCTTTTTTCACATTTGTAATCTCGCCAGCCTCCTTAACAGCAAAAAGATCCGCCAATCCATTTGTAACATCAGCAAGCTTTATACCAGAAGACTTCAGCTTATCCGTCCAATTCTCTAGCAGCTTCCCTTCAGGAGCCTCTCTTGATATATACCCAAGAACAGGGGTGCCTTGAGATTCAACGGCACGCAAAATTGCCTCCATTTGGGTCGACCCATCATCGTTCTTTTCTTTCACGTGCATCACAACATCTACATTTACAGCCTCTTTAGCTGCCTTTTTGACAACATCAAGGAGTGATGCTTTTTTCTTGCTGCATAAGAAATGGATCTGTTTGTCTGAAAACACCATTATTGTTTCTGGGAATTCATAACCGAGTAACCAAATGTTGAGAGCTGACGATTTCAAATAACGAAGGTCATCAGATGGAGGTGGGGTAGCAACTGCGAAAGCAGTAGAAGATCCCCACAATTCATCTCTGTTTTCCCGCCAGCTAGAATAAAGAGATTTTAGTCGTCGGTTCAGAGTAGTCGCATCAATTGTATATCCAGGCCCAGCTCCACTAGCACCCTTACTGGCAGGCGGGTGGTTTCCTCCATTTTGATGGTCAGCCCCCATCACAGATTACAGTGCACTGGAACCTCACTGGAACCTGGTCAAATGATTCATTAGTTCCAATACTCTATATTACAAATATCATATATCAATTGGTATGGAATAAAAAATATTAAGTACACACTTTTAATACAAGAACATAAATGTTTGATACAAACATGGTACAATCTCAAGAGCACAATAAACAATTCCTAAAACAAGAGATACTATACTTGGTGTGCAGGCCTATCATCATACCTACACACTATGAGACTTACAAATTGTGTATCTAAAACGAGTCATAGCAAAGAAAGATTGATGTAGTCTAAATAAATGAATGAAGACAACTAGACAAGTCGGGACAAAAATATATACTCAAAAGTGCATCAAATGAAGAATAAGGTTAAACCACGTGACAATCAGCTAGCAACAAAAACAGAGCTTACTATCTGCCAGCTGATAATTATACAATCTTATGTTGAGACTCTAACATGTTATGTATACGAAAGATCTATATGTTGCATGTTTCACAGAATGATACCTTAATAATAACCAGACAGCTTTTAAATATGCATTTGTATACATCCTCGTTTGGCACTTTTCTCAGGTAGAAATACAAACTACATACATCAGAATCCAAAAAAGATAAGTTTTCACATTTCAAATATATTTTCTATATATTTCATTATTGTTCAATTGTTACATTACGTATATCTATAAATAGAAAAAGTATTTATTTGCGTGTTTCACAACTCATCTAGCGTAAAAAATCAACTGGCGCATGTTTAAAAGCTGAAAAGGATAAACAAGCATAACTAACTGATATCCTTAACCCTAAATTCATCATAAAGCCTTTCTTGACATCAATAAAGCAAACCCTATATTTTCTTCGTTTACCGCAGTTCTAGCCAAACAGTAATTAATTGTAACATACAGTAGTCCAAACGACTTGACAAAAAAGCTACATCAAACACGTCTGTATGAGATGCTTTAGGTTATTACGTCATCATTATCATCTAATTCAGCGTAAACCAATTACAACAAACAAGTACTATCATTTATACAAGTTCTTAAACACGTAAAATCACATACCATACAAAGCATATTAAAAATATATTCACGTCATAAACACCATATACTAATTAATAACTCGAGAAACAACACTCCTACAGCCAATAATTAAAACGCAAATAATCGAACCCACAATACTAAAACACAAAAATCACTCACAGTGTAAAATCTAATCTATTGCAATATTTTATTTTTTTTTTCCATTTCACAATTTTCATCATTTCTTAACATCCAAACACATAATAAATTCAATAAAACTAATAAAACCCTAAATTACTCGTAAACACCTTTATTCATTTATACAAGTTCTTAAACACATAAAATCACATACCATACAAAGCTTATATTACATACGTGTACTAATTAATACCTTGAGAAACAACACTCCTACAGCCAATAATTAACCCGCAAATAATCGAACCCGCAAATCTGCAAATAAACAGAATCAAACATAAGACCTCTACACAACACCAAACCAACCATTATCGAAATACTCGATACTAAAACACAAAAATCATTCGCAGCGTAAAATCTATTTCAATAATTTTTTTCATTTCCTAACATCCAAACACACAATAAATTCAGTAAAACTAATGAAAAACCTAATTTACTCATAAACGCCTTTATAAAATAGTAAAATTACTGCTAATCAATAAAATAAAAAAAAAAAAAAAAAAAAAAAAAAAAAAAAAAAAAAAAAAAAAAAAAAAAAAAAAAA
>LBNU01035529.1:127340-159509 GCA_014162995.1 Artemisia annua
AAAAAAAAAAAAAAAAAAAAAAAAAAAAAAAAAAAATAAAAAACAAAAAAATAAAAAAAAAAAAAAAAAAAAAAAAAAAAAAAAAAAAAAAAAAAAAAAAAAAAAAAAAAAAAAAAAAAAAAAAAAAAAATTATTAAAAAAAAAAAAAAAAAAAAAAAAAAAAAAAAAAAAAAAAAAAAAACCCTAATTTACTCATAAACGCCTTCATAAAATAGTAAAATTACTGCTAATCAATAAAAAAACATTTTTTATTAAAAAAAAAACCCTAGTTTATTAAAAACATAAAAATGACAAATTAACACAAATGAAACCCTAAAAATCATCAAAATCGTCCGTATATCAAAACAACAACGAAAGACGAATATTCCGGTAACTCAATTTCTCGCGATATATTGAAAAAACGAATCGTAGATCTGAAACCCTAGAAATGATAAAATATGTAATAAAATCAAAAATCAACCTTTTCGATCGGAAATAAGTTACGGCGGCGATGGCGGTGGTGATGGCGGTGATGGCGGTGGTGGTGATGGTGACGGCGGTTGTGAAGCAGAGGGCTTGGTGTGTGTGTGTTTAGGTGTTTGTGTGTGTGTGTGTGTTTTTATATAACCCTTTGGTTTGGTGTTAATAAATATTTGGGGATTGAGGGGGGATTCTACCCGCCCAAAATTTTCACAACTTTCGCGTCTAAATTATTTCAGCCTTTTAAATTTTTTACCTAGTTTCTAGTTTCTAGATTAAATAAATAGATAAATGTTTTTTTGTTTTTAGAGTTTTCTTTAAAAGAAGATTTTGAGAATTTTTGGAGTTATGATTTTCTTTTTTTTCTTTTTTAAAAGATGAAAAAGATTACTTTGGATTATGACGGTGGACGGTGACAGCTAGAATGAAAGATTGAGATGTTACCAATAGTGATTAGTATTCAAATAAGATACTTGAATGGTAATTAAGAAATCTCGTCTTTTTTATTGTTATATACTCCCTCCGTCCTAAAATTATTGTCCAGTTTGAATTTTCAAAGTCAAACCGGTTCAACTTTGACCATAAATATATATTTTTTTATTATATAATACTTGATGAAAAATTATTCCATTGAAAAGTATACTTAAAACCCAATCCATTTATATATTTTGCATCAAATATTATATAACGCACACAAAAAAATTTAAGGTCAAAGTTGAAGAAGAAAGACTAAAAAAGTCAATAGTGGACAATAAATTTGGGACGGGTGAGTATATATTTTTAAAAAATAGAGGTAGACTAGAGTTTTTATTTTTATTTTTTTGTTAAAATTTGAAAAGGGTAGGTCAGAAAAATCATACTATATTATAAAGCATTTAGGCCTTATAAAAAAAGAAAATACTTAAAAGTAAGCATTACAAGTTCTTAATATAAAAGTACAACTAATTAAAACACATTTTCTAACATTAAATGCAATTACAAGTTCTTAAGCTTAAAATACAACTAATTAAAACACATTTTCTAACATTAAATACAATCTTTAAATAGAAATACTTAAAATTCAACATTACAAATTCTTAAGCTAAAAGTACAATTAATTAAAACACATTTACTAACATTAATTAACTGGTTAATAAATATAATTAATGCATTTATTAAAACACTCATTAATAAGAAATACAAATTATTAAGCATATTGTACAACCAACTTAAACACAATTCTTGCATTAAATATCACTAATACAAATAATAGAACATATTATACAAATATTCAAGCCCGAACGGGTAACGGGCCAAATGGGCTCGAGCTTGAACAGGCACGGGCGGCTCGAGCCCGAACAAGCATGGGCCAACGGGCTCGCGCCCGAACGGTTTACAACTCCTAGCTATCACTTTTGCCACATTTATTTTAGTGTACCAACCGCTGCAACGCGCGAGTACCTTACTTGTATAATAAACTAGTTTCAGTTAGTCCTTTTTTTCATAAAATATTTCTTCAAAAATGAGATATTTTTCACAAATTAAGCACATCACTAGTTTTTTTATATAACTATAGACAGGATGGAGCGTAAAATTAAAAACTTAGACTATTTTCATAATCTATATGAAGTAATGTTTAATTTTAAAATATTACTGTAAAATACTCTTTTTAAAATCTATGATAAGTTATGTCTACCAAATAGAGCATATATTTTTAGTAATTTACTTTTTTCAAAAAATAATCATAATCATCTTATAATCTTATGTGCCGAACATGCCTATATATTTTCTCCAAAAGGTTTTTAAAAAACCACAAATTTGTATACTTTGATAAAAGATCTTTTTTTACATACCAAGAGACTAATCTCCACCCTCCATCTTTATTTAATCTAATGGATAAGATTAATCGCAACAATTTAAAAAACTCACTTTCATCCTTTTTTTTCAAATATTAATATCTTTCAAACCGTTAACCGTTAAGCGAAAAAAAATATACCATTGCGACGAGCATTTAATTATCTTTCTATAGATAGGCACCTTAATATATTTTCGACAATTTTTTTTTTTCGTTTTTTTTATGTTTTTTTTCGTGACCGAAAAAATTTACACTAATATCACATGTGATATTGCATATCACATGTGATTACACTAATATCACATGTGATATGTAATATCACATGTGACTTTTTCGGCCATGAAAAAAAAAGGTGAAAAAAACGACTTTTTTTTGTCGAAAGTATTTCAAAGTACCCATCTATAGAAAGATAATTAAATGTTCGTCGCGATGGTGTAATTATTTTCGCTTAACGATTAACGATTAACGATTTAAGAGATATTTAAACTATAAAAAATGGGTGAAATATTAAAATAATTTTAATTTCAACCATTGATTTCTTTTTAGATGGATGGTGGGGATGAGTCCCTTGATATGTAGGAAAAGGTTGGTATGTAAAATAACTCTCCTCATATACTTTTGGTATTGACTGGCCCTTGAAAGAATACAGTAAAACCTCTATAAATTAATAACCTCAATATAACTAATAATTTGTCCGGTCCCAACTTGAGACCAGTAAAAATTCGGACCCCAATCGATAAAATAATAAGATAATAATTTTTTTTTAAACCCCAGTGTATATATATTAGTCCCAACAAAACTATAAATCAATAATTACTAAAAATTCCATATCTATGTATATATGCGTGTGTGTGAGAGATACATTTCAAAATCATAAGATTATTTAGTAAAAATGAATTCATTGTCATTTGTTATTTTTTTGTTGAACTTCAAATCTATATTGAGTTTATCTCAAAATATTCTCATTGCACTAAAGTGTTGGTGTGGTGTCTTCTCATATTGCAACAAAAAGTGTTAACTTTATTTTCATAAAGTGTGAATATGAATTAATAAAATTTTAATTGAAACTTGTTTTTCAAATTTATTTTTCATCTCTAACGAGTATATATTGTATCTAGTATATTACACTTGAAATTTTAAAGGTCATATGTGAAACCTCTATAAATTAATAAATTATTAATTTATCGATATAATAATACTAGCAGGGTACCCGCGCGTTGCGACGGCGGGTACCCTGTAACTAAAAGTTTCGGCGAGCAATTTTTTTGGATTATACGTATCCGTGATTCTAACTTTACGAATGATGCAAACTTTAGATTTAAATAACTCCATGAAATATCAAGTTATTTCATATAAAATAGTAAGGTGTATGGGAGATGTTGCAAAAATATAGAGTTAGTACACTCTAATTACCATTTACCATAATATTTTCGCCTATAATATTTTAATATTTCAATTTTCAGCAACGAAAACACAACCCAGCCCAATAATGGATATAAGCATCAGCCAAATTAGTTAACCGAATATAACACTCCCTATCCTAATTCCTAATACTCATTTCTCAAAATTAAAAAAAAAAAAAAAACCTTAATCTCACTCTATCCAACCCACGCAGCTACAGATCTCATTTCTTATCATTTCATCTAAACCTAAACTCACAAACACATACACCACCTACAACCTTTTATTGCAGCCACTTAATCCGAACAAACTTCATTCTTTCTCATTTCTTCTTACAACACAAACGAAATATAACACTATAACCTTGACTACTTTCCGCTTGAAAGCGGAAAACCAAACACGAACCTTTTACCTTCTCGTTGCAACAGCTTCAAGATCTCACATAGAGGTCACGTGTAGGTCGTTTGTGTTGTTTTTTTTCTTTTTCTTATAGATCGATGATGAGTGTTGGTTAAGATCTTTTACTTATGAAATTAAATAACACACTGAGATCTTTGTTTTTGTTTTTCGAGTATGAGTTTTTGGATAGTTATGTGAGCTTGTAATTGTTTTTGTGTTTATTTACTTATGTAGGTTGTATTTTGTGGCTTGTTACCTGAAAAATAGTAGTTATTACTTTTAGAACAGACTTTTTGTGGTTGTTCAGTAGCTTCAAAGACAAAAGAATCGTTATACATGGATATACATTTTAAGCATTAATGTTGTGTATTTATGGAGAGAGAGGGTTGCAGCTATTGTACAATGTGCATAAATGGTTGTAATTTTTGGTGTAGGGGTGTTTTTAATAGCATTAATGTTGTGATTATGGAATTTTGGTCTGAAAATGATATTATGCTTATTTTTGTTGTACAATATGCTTACTTTGTTGTAATTATGAAAATTGAGTGCATTAAAGTGTTGTAAACCATGCATTATTTCTTGTAAATCTGAAAATTTTGGAGAGAGAGTGCTTTGTGTATTATATGTAGTATAGATTTCGCTAAATTAATAAAATATCATGATCCCAACACTATTAATTTATAGAGGTTTTACTATAGCTCCAAATAATATTTGGTTGTTTTCTCAAACAAAAAGGAGTTGAGAACTTGAGATTACACCCAAAAGTTATTTGAGTTGAGTTATTTAAAAAACCAAACATTCCTCACATACCAAAGGACTCATCTCCACCATCCATCTAAAAAGAAATCAATGGTTGAGATTAAAAGCATTTAATATTCCACCCATTTTTTATAATTTAATTATCTCTTAAACCGTTAATCGTTAAGCGAAAATAATTATACCATCGCGATGAGCATTTAATTATCTTTCTATAGATATGCATTGTGATATACTTTCGACAAAAAAAAAATTTTGGTTTTTTTCACGTTTTTTATCATGGCAGAAAAATATCATATGTGATATATCATATATGATGTTACATATCATATATGATATATCATATATGATATTGCATATCATATATGATATGCAATATCATATATGATATATCATATGTGATTTTTTCGGCCACGAAAAAAAACGTGAAAAAAACGAAAAAATTTTTTTTGTCGAAAGTATATCACAATGCATATCTATAGAGAGATAATTAAATGCTCGTCGTAACGGTATATTTTTTTTCGATTAACGATTAACGGTTTGAAAGATATTAATATTTGAAAAAAGAGGATGAAAGTGGGTTTTTTAAATTGTTGGGATTAATCTCATCCATTAGATCAAATAAAGATGGAGGGGAGATGAATGGTGGAGATTAGTCCCTTGGTATGTAAAAAATATTTGGTCCTCAAATGATCTTATATCAAGTTATTTCACTTCTAGAAATCCTGTAGTACTGCTCTAATTTTTTTCGTTCTTTTTATGTTTATTTTGCTTCTTAATACGAGGTCCTTTATAATACCGAAAGAAACGTATCTCACTATTGAGAAAATATAACTTTGACACAAGCTATCAAACTAAATAAATATTAAACAAACTATTAACCGATCGAAGGTCTTGCCACATCAACGGTTAAGTAATATCAGAACAATTTAAAGGAAATACACAAAGACTATAAAGTCTCAGCTCCTAAAATTTGTCATAGGTTTAACATTGTTAGGCTCCAAAAAGAAAATCATGAAAACAAATAGAAATGTACAACTAGTCCGAGTGATAAATTCGTGTTTACTAATGTTGTTAAATAGCGATACTTTTTATAATATACCAAAAACTAGTCGCATGACCCGTCCGATGGACGGGCTAGCGTCAAATAAATTTAATAATATTATTACTAATTAGTTCAATACATTTAAATTTAAAAGTTACATATTTATTTTGTTAATGATAAACATATCATTGGAAAATTTTCTAATTGCATATATTGTACCACAACATTGAACAAAAAAAATTAATCACCACAACATATAAGAAACTAATTATGATAACCGAAATGTTTGATATTTTTATTATGTAAATAGGAATTACTTATTAATAATAGTATAACATAGTATGGGCGGACGAACTTCATGACCCACCTGTGATGATCATATCTGGTGTTATTACTTATTAGCTTCATGACCCGCCCGATGGACGGACGAACTTCATGTGAAATCATGTTTATGATTTATAATAACTTGTTCATGATTTGTCTGATAGACGGGCGAGCTTCGATAATATAGTTACATATTCATCGAAATTATGTTTTGTACGAACTGTGTATAGAGTCTAAGGGTGGTGGCAATGGTCACGGTTTGGCGGCAACACCGTTGCCTCCCCTTCGGTATGGGTGAGATATGGAGGGGAGCGGCAAACAATGCCTCAACGGCATGGAAGAAAAAGGAGGATGCATTTGACCGTTGGAAATTTAATTTAGGTGAGGTATGGGATCATGGTTGACACTAAAAAAGTATGGTGAGGTATGAGAGAGGCATGAATGAGGTGAAATGTTATTATTGGTGAGTGCTGAGGTATGAGTGAGGTATGGGATCATAACTGCCACCACCCTAACATCTAAAGCAAAAATTGTGTTCAAAATTTAATAGATTTTCTCATCCTCAAAATTTGCCTCAACATACATTCTTTTACTGATTTCTAACATATTGTGTGTCAGCGCTAGTCGCGCTCTTCACATGTTCATGTTTCGTAAACCTATGCATTGCGTAATATATTAGTTTATGAAAAAAAATTACTTTAAAAAAATTACTAAGTAACCTTTTAACTCAATGAGAGAAAAACACTTTTTGGTTTAAAACAAAAGGACAAACACTTTTTGGTTTAAAACAAAATTCCCAAATAAATAGTTGACAAATGTTTAGTCTTGACCTTGATGGCTTTTTGAAAAGTTGTCTTGGTTGAAACAGTGCATACACAAAATCTGGTACATTATTAGAATACCATCATCGAGAGATTATGGAACTCTAATGGAACCTTACGACACATTTGGAAATACAAACTCACTTGATAGAACTTACAAACTCATGTTACAGGAAGTGCCGTGTACATAATCAATCCATCTACATCTACAGGAAATTACACAAACAAAAAGTTATACGGAGCAACTATCATCTAAGACATACATCCTTTAAAATAATAATATTCACATAGTTTGAGACCGGATGACTAATCTTCCTAAAGAAATATCATCAAATTAGAATCCTGATTGTCTTAACATAATATGATGAAGGATCATATGTCATATCATAATTAGCTACACAATACTTTTTNTATTTTTATTATGTAAATAGGAATTACTTATTAATAATAGTATAACATAGTATGGGCGGACGAACTTCATGACCCACCTATGATGATCATATCTTGTGTTATTACTTATTAGCTTCATGACCCGCCCGATGGACGGACGAACTTCATGTGAAATCATGTTTATGATTTATAATAACTTGTTCATGATTTGTCTGATATACGGGCGAGCTTCGATAATATAGTTACATATTCATCGAAATTATGTTTTTGTACGAACTGTGTATAGAGTCTAAGGGTGGTGGCAATGGTCACGGTTTGGCGGCAACACCGTTGCCTCCCCTTCGGTATGGGTGAGGTATGGAGGGGAGCGGCAAACAATGCCTCAACGGCATGGAAGAAAAAGGAGGATGCATTTGACCGTTGGAAATTTAATTTAGGTGAGGTATGGGATCATAGTTGACACTAAAAAATTATGGTGAGGTATGAGAGAGGCATGAATGAGGTGGAATGATATTATTGGTGGGTGCTGAGGTATGGGTAAGGTATGAGATCATGACTGCCACCACCCTAACATCTAAAGCAAAAATTGTGTTCAAAATTTAATAGATTTTCTCATCCTCAAAATTTGCCTCAACATACATTCTTTTACTGATTTCTAACATATTGTGTGTCGGCGCTAGTCGCGCTCTTCACATGTTCATGTTTAGTAAACCTATGCATTGCGTAATATATAGTTTATGAAAAAAATTACTTTAAAAAAATTACTAAGTAACCTTTTAACTCAATGAGTGACAAACACTTTTTGGTTTAAAACAAAAGGGACAAACACTTTTTGGTTTAAAACAGAAATTCCCAAATAAATAGTTGACAAATGTTTAGTCTTGACCTTGATGGCTTTTTGAAAAGTTGTCTTGGTTGAAATAGTGTATACACAAAATCTGGTACATTATTAGAATACCATCATCGAGAGATTATGGAACTCTAATGGAACCTTACGGAACATTTGGAAATACAAACTCACTTGATAGAACTTACAAACTCATGTTACAGGAAGTGCCATGTACATAATCAATCCATCTACATCTAAAGGAAATTACACAAACAAAAAGTTATACGGAGCAACTATCATCTAAGACATACATCCTTTAAAATAATAATATTCACATAGTTTGAGACCGGATGACTAATCTTCCTAAAGAAATATCATCAAATTAGAATCCTAATTGTGTTAACATAATATGATGAAGGATCATACGTCATATCATAATTAGCTACACAATATACTTTTTCATCATCCTTCCAGTAATTGGTCTACAACCCTTGAACATAATGTCTTATTTGCATATGCGATCCCCTCAAGTCCTTTGATTCTTCCACAAATCCTTTAAGTTAAAACATCAAAATACGCTTGTAGAACATGAGCATACATAATATCTAAGTTTTTACCTTCTTCAACTTCTTTCATTTCTCGTCCGTTCAACTCTTTCATTCCATGAACTTGCGACATAACATGACACTTCCAAGAATCAGCCAAAATCTTATCATAAACTATCATTAACGTTTCATCTTCAAACCCTCCTGCTTCTTGAATTCTTATAATCGCATTAACCGATTAAAGAACATGCTCACCCAAAAACTCATAAAAACTTAACAAAAATATTTTTTAAGTAACTCATTTAGCTTTTTGTGAATTACCGGAAGGATAATGAAAAAGTAAATCATACTTGTATAGTCAACGGCATCTTGTAGCTGGATCACCAAATCTTTGTTGTCAGTTTTTTATAACCCTTTTATGGTTCATGCCATGCTTGATATCCATTTGCTGCAACATAGCAGTTAATAACATTATATTTTTTTTATCTCTATACAATGCATACAACTCTCAACTTATTTGAAATAGATAATTAGCTTACTATTGCTTATGAATTTGTCTACATAAGCATGTTTTCAAACCCATCATGTATATGATAATTTCAGTAAAAGCTAGCCAAAAAACTTGTCTTGTCAACTGACCTGTAATACAATGCCATTTTGACCCATTTTTCAAACACTCCGACAGTCACTTCATCAACATTAAAAAAAAGTATTTACCTGCTAAGCATCGTGCGCTGCATTGACGAGAAAATAAGGGTTCGGAGGCTCTGTTATATGTATTGCAAGAAAGCGCACTGAAAATGGGAAAAATAATATAATTAGAGCAAAAAGTAAATCGGAAAAACAAAACTTTACGTTAATTGTCACACAAAATGTGTAGATGGATCACTTACAGAGGTTGCATCAAAGTTTATGGGTGCAGCTTTATTGCAATTTTTTCAGCAGCTAAATAACTCATTAACTTCATTAATGTATACGATGAATCTTACATCTAAAAAAACATATATGTGGACTTTTTATACCATCATGAACTATTAAGTCTAAGTAAATATTACTGGTTGCACGAGACTCTTCATTGGGTATACGCAACAAATATGGTAAAAAAAATTTCCAATCACCAGTCGAAGATCGCTGCATCACTTTCCACTCTTCTCCGCATTTGTCAAAACAATTATACATCAAACAACAAAGCATCTAGGTCAATTTAAATGCCACGACTAATAAACGCCACTTTAATGATTTGTTGTTTGCTTTCTGAAGTTAAGAGAACGTACAGGTGTTAAGTGCAATCTATTCTACAATCCCAACATGAGCTCCAACAACAACATCTTGGTTTTTTGTCCTAGCAGCTTTTGCAGCATAAAGCAACACATGCTCCTACCCAAACATTTGCCAAATACCTCAATCAATTTTTTTTATCCACTATAAGTGTGTTAAGTGCCAATGTTCATGTCTTGTCACTCCGTACATCAAATGAAGGATCCCAAGCCTGCCTCTATGCTCTAATAAATCATCATCCATCCAGGATGGAAGTCAAGTGATGTTACATTCTGTAAAGACTTGTGCTTCGTTACAAAAAAATGTTAAAATTTTGCAAGGGTTTACCAATCATCACACTTAGATTTTTTTCCTAAGGCAAAACTAAATTTGCCGATACAAAAAATAGTTATTGACTTATAATATCAATGTGAAACACCTTTATTTTTTAAAGTGAACAAACAACTATCTTTTTACCCAAACACCAAACTTGCTTATTTAATAATGTTGATAACCCTAAACTGAGCAATCCCAAACATCCTTATATTGCACAATCGATCAAGTGCTTTATTAAGAAGAATCTTTNTGATATAGCGTAAACATTTTCTGGTATGTGTCAACTTTACAAATACTTTCTACATTTATTACTACATTACAGAAGTTAAAACTAAAATATCATTTTTCACAGTTTACTCGAGTCACCGCTAAAGCTGGTTCACTAATACAGTCATGGTTCAATATATGATACTAAACAGTTGGTTGTTAATGTTTCCATTAAAAAATGCACCAACTGATAATAACATTAATCAAGTTTAAGAAAAGTTATTGATACCAAGCCACATCTAACAAATATCTTTCTGATTTACCAAATAAATTTAATTCTAACAAATATCACATAATCTGTATATAGTTCTAACATCTTATTAATACCTAAGTTTTATTGTCATGGTCCTACAAAAAATACATAATCCGAATAAGCATTCATCATAATTCCTTTGCAAACTCAAATCCTATAAATTGAATTAGCCAAATACAAATAGTAAGGGAATAAAAACAAAAAATTGTGTAATCCAATACCTTCATGATGTTTGGCAGATCGTAAGCGGAAATCGCATCAATCAAAACAAACCATCAGCGATTCCATTATATGATTTGATTTGTACGTGTTTTGTTTTGATTTTTGAAGATTTTTGTGCGTGTGGTTTTGCTTTGGTTTTGAATCATGGGATAAACCAATATTTGATTTGGTGATAGGGATTATTCTAAATAATTTTGAATCAAGATTCAAAATAAAATGATTTTGTGTTGGTTTGATTCTGAAATCTCCCAAATAAAATCGATGATGTAGGTATATTTTTTGGAATGAATTTGAATGTGATTGATTTCTTGCTTGAAATCAGGGATTTGATTTGGGGGTATTGGTTGAAGTGTGGAAGGAGTGTGGAATCAGGGTGTAAATAGTTGACAGCTAATTTAAACTGACAGCGTGGCATATTTTTGGGTTTCCACGTAATTGTTGGTTGCCAAGTGGCATATATGTGTTGGCATGTTCCTCTAATATATGGGTGGGGATATATATATATATATATATATATATATATATATATATATATATATATATATATATATATATATATATATATATTAAATTTTAACATTTTTTTTATAAAATTGTACTGTATTAAAAGTATTGCAATATTGAACTCATTTTGTTCGCAATTTAAAGACCTTTTCATCGATATATTTTTTTATAAAGAAATCCTTACATATTTGTTAGATTTTTAACAAAATAAAGTTTGTTATATAAAAAGACCGTAAATAGCTAAATGTATATAGTGATTTTCGTAACTCGTCGCATAGTTTGAGAGGATGTTTCGTAAATAATTTCTTTTAAACTGTTTCATTTCTTTTCAGCAAAACAAAACAGTGTCGTTTTATTTCTTTTCTGCCAAAACAGCACCGTTCATATAGTAATAATAAAAAGGAAGAATGAGACCAACACGAAAAGTAACGAAGCTGTAGTGACATATGCCAAAGTCATTACGACTATGAATGACGAGTTATGAATTTACTCCGTAAATATCTTCTGAGAATTGTTAAAAGTCGAAACATGATGATGAGGTTATTACATTGCACTTATACATTATTAAACACGTGTGTCATGTAAACTTTAGACCTTAAGACTTAAGTTATTAATTTTTTTCTTTTTCCTGATAACCCGTGCATTTGAGTATTCTTTTAGACTTTAGTAAAAGGTAGGACATATGACTTTGCTTAAAGAAAATCCGTGCCTATCTTTTCATAATCAACATTTGAATTTATTGTCACATTCTTAGTTCGGATGGGACTTGTACCGAATTGATAAAACACGTATGCAATTTAACATGGTTTTTTAAGTTATATATTTGCTAAGACGATATTATCCAAATCGGAAACAATAACATAAAACTTGAAAATTAATCATTTTGACCATTTCGAAGGTTCCTTTTCTGTTTGAAAAAAAAAAAAAAAAAAAAAAAAAAAAAAAAAAAAAAAAAAACCTCAAATGCACATTTCAAATACATTTATACAAATAAATGCATCGCTCTTTAAAATTCTCTTTTTCATTTGAAATATGTGACAAACAAATTTTTTACACGGTTTAGGTGGAGTATGTTTCTGAAAATTTTCCATGGATCATATGTTCCCTCTTTCTCTACATGCGAAATTTTGGAATTCAATTATTGCTATATGCAAAAGCTCTTTTTTTCTTTTTCTTTTCTTTAGATCGATATCATGCTCATGTATCCAATGATTACTTGCATTATGTGTATACACATGAATTATCAAAGTGTCTGTATCGTATGTTGACATTCTTTATAATCATATGCTGGTTAAATAATTGTAAGTGGGTCATAATATATCAACAAATTATGAAATGTACATCTGCAAGAAGATATACCCGTATTTTTGTAAGGCGCAGTTAATAACATGTAATTTACGTAGCACAAATATTATTATGCAAATATATAACATCTTTTCAAACCCATGATCCATGCAAAAGAGCAGACTCTAATCTTGACTAGTATTTGGCTATCATTCAATAACTTCAAGAACAACATGTTAAATGCATAGTTATAAAAATATAAAGGGATATATTGTCTAACAAGTGCCTTAAGGACATAGCATAAAGTATACCTGCCCCTTCAAAAATATACTAAGGACGAACTACAGATCGAAACGGTCCATGAACTATTAAAACACTTCATGTTTTAGTTCTTACAAGAAAGTTACTAAACAAAGCATCGTTAACAATTTGCAAACCTAACAAAAACGTGGTAGCATCTCATCAAGTAGTCGAAGAGAGGCCATGATACGTACTATGAAAACAGCCTAGCTGTAGCAATGAGTAAACTATCAACTATGACAACAATAAATAGATCAAATGACACACTGAAGACCATGCTTTGAAGACGCTCTTTGAAACACAAAGAGATGAACAAGCTAATGTCGCACATGTACTTGAAAATTCCAAAGGCAAGAATGATTACCAAACGACTTGATAGGACAAAGTCGATGCAAACTTGAGAACTCTTTATCTGTTCTTTGATGAAATCTTTATGTGACTCATTTTGGTTCGATAGTACGAAGGCTGAATTTAATATCCTTAAAGTTTTAGCTAAACTGCAATTACTGTGAGAGTGAATCGGATCTCATCAAGTAGATGATGTTTTGTTCATGATTATTCAACTTTTTCTGAGTGGTGGTTGTTATACATATACATTGAATTTCTAAGAAATTAAACATGGCCCGGTGTGCAATGAAGGGCAAGAAACTTCTTGTCACTTCTTCATGGAGTGTTTCGTAGCGGTTGATTTATGGAATATGGTTTCGGCGTGGTTGGCTTGTGGTGATTTTCCGAAACATATTTATAGTCTTTTAGCTTGGGGTGATAATGTCAATTTCAACAATACATTGAAAGCTTGTTTCGATGTTGTTGTTCAAACGGCCATTTGGATCATTTGGAGATTTAGAAATCGGATATGTTTTTATCTCAAGCCTCATTGGAAAGATACTTACGGCAAAGACATCAAGGTGCTATTCCGCTGTTGGATCTTACATCGAAACGGGAAATTAAACCCCTTGTGGTTAGATTGGGTTTGTGATCCTAGGTCGGTTTGGTCTAATCGAGTCAACCGATTCACATAGAATACGGGATGAGTTTTCACTGAGCTCATCGCTTGAGCTTATAAATTACCTCTTCTATTTGCTTTTCCACAAGGTTGACTTTCTTCTTCCTTCATAAGTAGAAGATAAACACAAAAGATAAAGATAAGATGCAACTAACGATAGGATTAAACTTTTTAAATGATTATCTTTAATAATAAAAAAAAATTATAATTAAAATAATAATTAAAATATTACTTAATAAGAGAAGGTTGAGTTTTTCAAAATGGAAAAGTCCCACTTGGGGTTTTGTTTTATTATATAAAAGATTTTAGCATTTATTTGAGCCCTATATAAGGATGTGTGATGTGGATAAACTTAAATGACCTCAAAATAATTTCGATCAGTGCCTCAAACTGTGCAATCAATATATAGTTTGTGTCTCAAAATTGCACACACTTGTATAAAACGTTATTTTAACTCTTCGATATTTCATATAGAAAGCGCGATTTTCTTAAGTAATAAGTTTCCGTATCCTTTGAAAAATGATAGCATTTTTTTATAAGATCTTATTTTTGTTAGTTACATAATAAACGGGTCTGCAACTTATATAACTTAGAGTATCGCTGATAGATATTAGAGGTAAAAGATGAAAATGTCGGGTTGAGCAATAATTTTACTAAGTAATTAATTAATTAAGCTATTGATATTTGGGATGCGAGAGGATGAAATAGGTTGAGAATAACTTGAAATAGTTTTTACGTTAGTGGTGGGTTAAAAGATCAGCTCAGAATTTTGAACACATAATGCATTGCTACTAGACTCATCGTGATGCTAATGGTGCTCACAATTTTTTATAATCACCCCTGTTACATTAGCGTTAACTCAACTTTCTCTCTCTAAGACTACACACCGACCACACAATGCTAATGGTGACCGAAATGGCGACCGTAACAATTTTTTTTTAAAATTAAAACTAAAACTTTTATTCATAAATTAAAAATTACATAAATAATTAAAAAGTTAAGTGTATGAAATAAAAAACTAAGCATGCTTCGAGCTTTTACATTTCTCTGTAGTTGTTAATGAATTCTTGATTGGAAGCCATGCTTCGAAGCAATTCGTTCCTAGCCAACATCATGTTATTTGCATTCCTCATATCGGCTCCAGTCATCTTTCAAGAGTGTGCAGACCGTAGTCGATAAGGGGATGATCTGACAACAAACCCACCCTGATTATTTAAGGTCTGCGGCTACGAACTCAACAATGAAAGGGACAAAACAATTTCAACAATTGCTCCGCCAGTGTGGCATCAACATCAAGTTCTTCCCGTAGTTGCATAAGGATAGTTAGTCCTACATCATTTGGTTCAGTAGCCATAGTTTTTTAGATGGTAATAGGGAGAGTTTAAAAAGAAGTTGTGTGTAAAAAAGAATGAGTGTAAGGGGTATTTATAGGGGTAAAGTATCCGTTAAGGTAATTATATGTATCTATTGCATAGATGTCACGTACAAAATCAAACAAACTAAAATTTCATCATTTAAATAAAAATACAAAATACAGTACGAAATTTAAAAAACAATACGAAAACTAACACATAATCATCCTATTTGTATTTTGCATGTAACCAAACAAATTTAGTATTGATTTGATCTTGTAGTTTTGCCATTTTTCTAAACAAACCATTATGTATCTCGTAATCTTTTCAAGATTCTTCTTTTAAAAAAGTGTCAATCAAAGCACGGTTTTCTTGCGAAATGTCATTGCATTTTTGGTATGCTTTTCTCAAATCATCTTTAGCTGTGCTTTCATTGTTAAATTGTACGGTTAAGTCGATAATCGCTTGTTGGCGAACGGTATCCTCCATGATTAGTTTCTCAACACAAGCTTTGATTTCATCAATCGCATGTGGAAGCGAATAATCCATAATTTTTGGCAGAGAAGTATGAAAAAAAATAAGAAGATAGGTTTTTACAGAGAAGAAAGTGGGGTTTTTAATAAATAAGTTTTTTTTCTTTCTTTCTTTCTTTTAATCCAACGGTTGAAGAAAATGAGTATTGTGCCAAAAAATTTTGGTTAGGTAGCCGGGGGAGGAGGGGGGACGCGGTCTCCTATTCGGTTGGTTGGAAACGCAAACCATTATCATTAGTCTTAGGGGGTTGGCAACACACCCCTCACCCCATTTCCCTTCACTCACTTACACCCAATCCCCTTATGCCACATCATCCTCCCACTTTTTCCTTCCCTCACTCAAATTTTGTTGGCAACACACCCCTCACCCTTCACTCACTCCTTTTTTCTTTTTTCTTTCCCAACGGTCGAATTTTTTCTTCTTCACCGCTCGGTAAGCTTCCCCGTTCGGTGCCTCCCCGTGTCCTCACCGCATGAAGGGCGGCGGTGTTACCGCTCGGGGTCTTCCCCTCCCCGTGCCTCCCCGCACCCATTGCCAACCCCTTACACCAAAAGGGTATATTATGTAAATAAAACGAAAAAGAAGCACTTATGTAACCGTCCTACATTATTTTACATGCTTCAAACAAAAAACCCACACACACTTAAAAAAAAAAAAAATAAAATAAAATGTTAAAAAAGACAAAGATTTGTGTTCTCATAACTCACTCACTCTCTATATATATACCATCAAAATTCTCATAACTACACTTTGTAATAAAACCCTATTTTCACATCTTACTATCATTCACAAAGCACTAGCTATAATATTAACATTCATGGCAAACAGCAATCCTTCAGACGGTTCAGCTGACGACTTCTTCGAACAAATACTCGGGTTTCCTTTTGCTGGTGGTGTTGGTGGAGGTGGTGGTTCAAATGATCCAAATATGGCGGGAAATGATCAAGGACATGTAATGGCTGGAGCAGGTGTTGCTAATAATCCAAGGATGTTGCAGCTGAATTCTGGTATTGGTGTTGGTGGTGGTGGTGTTGGTGGTGGTGGAGGGTATCATTTTCCTTTAGGGTTGAGCTTGGATGCTTCTGGTAGTGGTAAAAGGTTTCGTGATGATGTCGTTGATAGCCGAGTTTCAGCTTCCGTAAGTTAAATAAATGTTCACCTTTCTATTTTAAGTACGTTTATCAAAACATGCTGGTTATCAATGTTTTAGTAAACAAGTTTTGAAATTATTATCGGCAAAATGTTTGTGTTTTTGAAAAGATAGATTTGTTATTTAAATTTAACTATTAAACTTTGACTTTGAGGATTAAAAAGGGTTTCTTGGCATCAAATTTATTTAAAATATTTTGTTCCATAAGTTGCTTCCCCTACCATTAATTCCTGTAGAATCATATTAAAAGTTGTTCTTTAATTTGGATTCCTGGAATATATGCATGTGATTTGTCATTTGTGTATCTTTTTTCCTAGTTATATAGGCAAAATAGTAACTCGCTTTTGGTTTTATACATGTTTACAAATTTAATCTAACCCGTACACTGTCGACACGTTACTAATGATTTGTTTTGCGCATTTTACCCTTTTACCAATTGATATAGAAGGTCCGAAAAGAATTTAGTTGATGCGAGGTAAAATAGTCAATACAGTTTATTTAATAGCGTATAGCTAAAATAAACGGTATACAAATCATCTCTCTTAACAAAATGCTGCTATATGATCGGTTGTACGTTGTAATTTGTTTAGTTTTGCAAGTATGTCAATTTAATTTATAAAAGTGTGAAATTAGTTAATTTGAAGACCAAGAAAAGCAAGGAATGTTTTTCATTTGGTTTTCCTAATAATATAATCTATGNAAGATTTTCTATTTTTATGCAGACAGATAGAGCTGCCATGCTTGATGAAATTGTGGACTATGTCAAGTTCCTGAGGCTGCAAGTTAAGGTAAAACAATTGTCATAATAAATATTTAGTTTTTACATATTTTTTATGAGATAATATATCCGTTTATCCATCCTTGCTTGTACGGGACTCTTGTTATTAACAAACAAGTCTAGTAAAAATGCTGTTACGTGCGTGTTGCCACATAATTAGTATGCCAAATAATCTATTGGAAGATAACTAACCACTCATTTGGATTGGATTATTGGTGGAGTAACTTTTTGTACACATCTACATATAGTATTGTCCGTGTGCGCGCACACATGCTTATAGGAAACATTATGATTAGCTGCAATGTGGAAATCTCAATTATGCTAAAAAGAGAATTTGAAACATCAACCGCCTTTCCATGTCGATCAGGCCATGTTCAATGTTGATAATCATAGTGATGGTCCCTTTTATATTCCTGTGGAATGTGGTATCTGTTGACTTGTAGTATAAGATCATATATCTCTCATTACTCTAATAATTACTTGTATGATACTCTTTAAACCATAATTCATACATGTGTGTTTTCATTTAGTCACCTTTTTGTACCTTGTAGGTATTGAGCATGAGTAGATTGGGTGGAGCGAGTGCTGTGGCACCACTAGTAACTGACATCCCTATATCGTCCGTTGAGGTAACATTACTTGAACTAGTATTAGAATAAACCAACTTTGAACGTTCCAAGGACTTGAATTATATATTTTGGATGAGTTTTAAGTTTTTGACTCGTTTCAGTTTTAGTTACAAATATACTTTAGACTTTAGTTTGAGTTTTGGAGTTTTGAACAGGATGAAGGTGGTGAAGGAGGTAGAAACCAGCCCGCGTGGGAAAAATGGTCTAACGATGGCACAGAACGACAAGTAGCTAAGCTAATGGAAGAAAACGTTGGCGCTGCAATGCAATTTCTACAATCTAAGGCACTTTGCATCATGCCCATATCACTTGCATCAGCAATATATCACACACAACCACCCGACTCAACCTCACTTATCAAACCTGAATCTGAACCACCTTTGTAAACCTCCAAAAATATTGCGAAAAAGCATCCAATAACTTACAACTTCATTTGTGTAGTTTTAGCCCTAGTCCTAGTCCTAGATGCAAATGTAATCATCATTCACCAATATGTTCTTAGTTGAAATCAGCATCATATTTCCCTTTATCTTTTTTTCCACCACTAATCATGTTTTCATAAGAATAATGGAAAGCCCACAAGATTCAAGGAGAGATATATAAAAGAAAAGTTGTCAAAGCTTTGCTTGATATGTTGTGCTTTTTAGTGTCAATTTGTGAGAGTAGTGGTGGATGACTAAGTAAAAAGGAGATTATAAACTTTTTATAGTGGAAGGAGGCTTTAAGTTTTATATTTTTGGTGGTAGTGGATTGTGGGGACATTGATAAATATATGTATAACCTTATGCAGGGACGGAGCCAGGAACAAATATTACCGGGTGCACAAATTTTTTTTTAACCGTAGTATAATAGAGTTTAAGATGCTAACTAAATAAGACTAAAAACACATTTCGATGGACCGGGGTCATTTAAGGTACATTTGGGAAAAAACGATGTTTTTTCTTAAAATTAACACTACGTCGAAAAAATTCATAGGTGTCCCGGGCACCCACGGGACCCCGCCTGGCTCCGTCCCTGACCTTATGGTTATCTTATAGTACATTTTATAATTTGTAGTTGTGATGTCTGTATGTGGATAATGGTTGGTTGTCTTAAAAAGTTTGAGATGTTGAATAGTGATTATATTGAGTAGTATTTGTGCAAAAAGATTGAGTGGGTTGGTAATAAAAAAAGTAGTTTTGACTTATTTTGGTGCATTATTGATTGATAAAAAGTTTTGGTATTGGTTTATTTTTCCTCCTGGAATGATTATCAATTTTGGTAGAAGCCGCAAAATGGTCAAGTGGTCTAGTCGATATACACAGTATCTTCTTGTCCATTGTTTACTTCTTTAACTATAACTTGTGTTCAATGTGATAGACTGGTTTATACTCTTTGAATAAATTAGGGTAAAAGCCATAAAATAATCACATACTTTTCAAAATGTATCGATTTAAAACACTTACTTTTTTATTAGCATATACACTCACGTGCTTTCAAATTTTGTTCCGACTTCACCCATATTGTAATAAAATAATATTATTTTAATATGATATTATATTAATATAAATTGTAATAACATAATATTATTTTAATATGATATTATATTAATATAAATCGGTCATATGGGTGAAGTCGGAACAAAATTTGAAAGTGCGTGAGTGTACATATTAATAAAAAAAAAGTAAGTGTTTCAAGTCGGTACATTTTGAAAAGTACGTTGCTATTTAGTTTTTACCCTTAAAATTATTCGGACGATGGTATGTTGTAATAAATACACTTTGGACATTTTTTAATTTGCTTGATGGCTCGCTCACATATCGCTAGACCTAAGTCCTTTGAGTTTTAGTTTTTGTTATCTTTTTTCGTTTTACTAACTTGATTTTAAGATTGAAAAATTATTCCAAATGATTCTTATACATACACTTGGAGGTGTGTTTTATCGATAAAATGGCAAGCTTTTAGCTACAACAGAAACATGTTGAAAGTGCCATTTAAAGCATACTACTTTCTTAACTCGGTTTTTATGTTAACATAAGTTTGGCTATCCTGTGTATGCATAAATATCCACGAAAATAATACAAAAAGGGACACAAAGATTGTATGCATGTCAATCCCTTTCGAGCTGCACTGAAATTTGCCTTTTCTCTAAGAACCTTAATCTATTTTGATTTGTGAGACAATGTTGTGGAATCATAATAAATAACACGAAACTTGAAGTTCTCATGCCAGGCTTGATGGGATCTTCCCTTGCTTTAACATCCACACCTTTGTATTATATACTATTATGTTTGACTTTCATAGTTAAATGAAGGCAAGATTCTTAGACACTCTTGCACAACAAGCTCTGAGTATTAGCCGAATATTTATAGGTATTGAATTCAAATATCGCTGATATACCAGAAAGAAATTGGAAAAATAAGGTAACTGGATCGAAATGGTCACTCGTTACATAACAATCAAAAGAAAAGGAAAGTTTGCATCTTTGGGGATGACAGGCTTGATGGGAGCTTACTTGCTTTAGCATCTACCTCCCCTTTGAATCTTTGATATGTTTTAGTAATTTGATGAAAAAGGCAAGGCAATGTTCCTAGACAGTCTTGCACCACAAGCTCTATGTTTTAACCAATTATTTCTAGGTCCTCGGTTTGATTCACCAGAAATATAAGATGCTCTTGTGTTGTTTCAAAATTCTTTCGACCTAGCTCTTTTTGAGGTGTATTTGTGTTTCGTCTTTTTTTTTTTTTCTTTTTTTTTTTTTCATGTTGGCATATATAGACCCGTTTACGCACATGGATAATTTTGTACCATAATCTCTTCAACAAGACCACCACTATCTCTAGAGAGGCCTGTCACTTCGTTTCTGCCTTTTTAAGCATAGGGATCTTTTTGTAAGGATGAGAAAAGACGGCCATGATTTGAACACCTTTATTTTTCGAAAGACTCGGTAAAGAAAGAACGGTCTTGCTCAATTGCATTATGATGATTATGCATCATTTATCAACTCCTAGTGTATGTCAAACAAGACAACAGATAATGAAATGAATTTGTCTTGCATTCACAGTTGCGAAGATATTGGAATGACGGATGAAGGTACAAATTATAACAAGAACTCCGTATTTTTCCAACAAAGCATTCAAAAATTTGCTAATGTCTTATACATTACAAATGTCAACAACAGCTTTGAATTTGTGGATGTTGGCAAACATCAGAAGCCATAGCATTATTAGATGGGAACATTTGCCACAAAAATACAACATTTCATGAAAAAACAAACGATTTGGTTATCAGCACGCATCTAGGTCACGGCATGGAGGAGGCTTTGGCTCACCCAACAACGTAGTATTTCCTCCTGCGGGCCCACAATTGATCCGCTCCGGGTTTTGGGTCCCACGCTATCAAGAATTGACATAAGTAAGTTTACCAGAGTTTCACATAGAGGTAGCAACTTCAACCCATCTGGGCTGTGTTACATACTTGCATTTTAAACACCTTGAATAAAACACTTGGCTAAAAGGAAATGGGTCAAATAGGTTAAAGTCATCAAAGAATCGTTAGAACAACCTTCTAAGTCTATTAAAAATAAATAATTATCATTGTAATTAATATTGGTAAAAAAATTATCTTGTTATTTTAAATTGGTAAAACATAACTAACGCATTAATCATTCATAAAAAAACGACAAAATTGCTAGTTTTCCGACCCAAGCCCATTTAACTAACTGGCCCATTTTGAACCGTCCCAAAAAGTGGACCGTTTTGACCATTACTAAAACTGGCCCGTTCCAGCCTGAGCTGAAATACTAAACTGTACCCAAATATAAAGATCATGTAAGAACTAAAGATGATGCAATTTGTGGCTTACTGGTGGTTTTTCTCCTCGTTTTAATGCCTCAACTATTTCCACGACTCTCTTTGGGGTAACATCTTCCTGCATTTTGCCAGAAAATATACAATGTCAAAAGTTCAAAGTTGATAGATGTTCAGCGCCAAAATCACTAGAAGGGTAGTTTTATCATGCTCACGTAGTAATTATAAGTATATCCTTCTGATCCATTTGAATAGTCGGCCACAGTTATCATAGGAGCATTTACACAACAACCCTGTAGAAACAAGAGCCCATATTATCATCCACTATCCAATTTGAATAAAATATCACATTCAAATTTCTAAATGCCAAAATAAAAGTTTCAAGTAAAAAAATCCAAGCATAGCGCATTGGTAATATATTATTTGGGTACTATGAGATTATAGCCATATAACTCAAAACAACTGTAAGATAAAAAAAAACACATATACAAGTTCAGTCACTTCAATGGTATGAGTGCCAACTTATTTTACAGATTTAGATGGTACAGAGTAATTATTTCATAATAAAAAGACAAAAACTCCCACAACAAAGAGAAGTGACTTACCATGCATTCCATTTCTCCAACGGAAAACAAACCATCTTTTGTAACCTCTGCATATTGTAACCAAGGAAATCAGAGAATATCTCATATGCCACTTTTAGAGTCGCTATGTGTATAAAAACATAAACTGGTTTGAGTTGTGTATATATAATTATATATATTTATGAAAATGAATACCATTTCGTTTAACTCCTAAGTGCTTCAGTAATGCATCTTCAATGTCCCGTGAGCCACGAATCATACAAGGAGTTGTTCCACATACCAAAAGATGGTATTTGCCAACCTGCAAAGTCATTGTCCCAACTCATGACCTTTTATGTTCGTATAGAAATTTTGTATAATTATAGAAAATGTAAATGTGTTTAGCTTACCTTTGCTCTGTTAAACATGGAATAAAATGTTGCAACCTCATACACACGAATAGGAGCAACTTCTATTACTTTTGCCACCTTTAACATGCGAAATAGCACAGTATTAGTTCACATGTACAGAGAAAAGGTGTACCGCAGAAAAATAAATATATTGGTCAAAACTATCTTTAGGCCAAAAAAGTTGTAGATAGAACAAACATGCTGCACACATGCCTTGTCACACAACTCAAGTTAGTAACAAAAACAAGTTACAACGAACCAGGTGTAGCTTTATGGAAATTTCCACATAACAATTCTAATGTCTATCGTCCATGATAAAAAGTCAGGGTGGAAACTAACTTTTTGATACTTAAAGTCACAATCATTATCAATTGTAAATCATGCTTGGGTTCGTCTTAGATACAGCCGGTTCATGCTTATTTTAATTGACGACTTTGACAAACAAAAAGATTTACATAAACGGCTAAACAGAAACATTGACGACTTTGACAAACAAAAACATTTACATAAACAGATAAACACATGCGCACTTGTAAGCATATGTGTTGTCAGCAACTTCTGCAAAATATACGGGTAGGTGTCATCCAAATTGTATTCTAGTGGACCTCGCATTAAAGGTGCATATCGTTAAGCAAAATTCTGGACATCCCTGACCAACTTTAAGCAGGAGCCACTCGCTTATCGACTCCACATAAACATTTATCAAAGTGTATAGATAAAAAATAAATTCTGAAGTGGAGCATAAGCTCCCAACTCATGTAAGTCAACCCCATGGCCTTCTATGCTGTGAGTGGAGAGCCCTCTTCCTTAAGTACTATTCATTCTAGCCTTCTAGGTCCACCCACTCATATGTAAGTCGAGTAGTCCATGTAATGCCAAACTAAGGGAATAATTATATAAAAGGATCTAGAAGCATATGAATGATAGATCCCACAACAGCAATGATATTAGAGATATTAGGATCTTCATACGCAAAGTTGCAGGCACATAACACTAGAAAAGATGCATACAAGCATGCCAACATACCGCATCCATTGCTGAAACAGGAAGCCACCCTCCATGTTGTTGTTGTGCAAGATCTAGCAGCGGTATGACTGCCGATTGCTTGTAGTTAGATGGATAGTGAGACAAAATCTCTGTAACCTGTATGTAGCAAATATCCTTATAAATTCAAAGATTAACCAAATCAACAACATCGATAAATATATAGTAATAGCTTCTTAACTTAAGCAGTCTAAAGCAATTAAGCAGATAATATAAACAATCATGCTAATAAAAAAGGACATTAGTCCAACATTATCACAGATAAATACGACTTCTGGTAGTGACAATTAACAAACAAACAGCAACAATATGAGTGTAAAAAAGAGAAGATACAATCTGGAGCATTAAAAATGTTGTAATCAGCATGATGTTTAAAAGTTAAACAAGCGAGTAGATGGACCATTAGTCCAACATTATCACAGCTAATAAAATTAATGGTTGAGTAACACGATCCTGTTAGGATGGATACTATTTGAGTTTCACTGTCATGCTGATTAAAGTTGATTTGCAGACAGCGGCTTATTTCAAACAGAGGAATGAAAATCTGGAACAACACATAAGCGTATTCCTTTGTGACAGAAAGGTAATAAATTCAAATTATGGAAGCAAACTGTTCGCAAATCATATGGGAATACTGCTTATGTAAATCATGATTAGTCTACATTGCGTATAACTACAAATAATGCAGATGACATCCTAGGTGTTTGTTTGCTAGATGCTTCATATGTAGATACGCAGAGGATTGATTAATTGAAATGGTTTTGCTTTTTATAACATTCAAGCTTAGACAGTGATTGATTTAGTAACAAACAATTAACAGTAGCGTTTCAAGTTGACTGATTAATGCGAATAAGAAAGCTTCAAGAACAGTTGACAGATGAAATTTTTGGGTTAGTGCAACAGCTAAATCTATGAGCAACGCCATAACTTCTTAAATGTGCAACTTTTAGTACGCTACATTATGAAAATCACACATCAACATGTCCCTTTGCAGGTCTCATCCCTTCTTAACTTAAGATAGCTCAGAATCCAAAAATAACTAAAAGTCAAAAATGTCCCTGTGTCAACGTCCATTAATATTGTTCCATTACAATTAGTCACGTCCTTTGCACACGCCTAAACTGAAGAGATATATGTTCCCTCTCTCACTCAACTACCAACTCTTTTGTATCCTTTAAAACACTGTACATCTACAAATGCCCACGCATTAAGTACAGATAACAGGGTATGTAGTATTTATTCCTTAGCCTTCCTATGCATATGTTCTTGTCTCAAAGTATATCAGCTTCTCACATATGTTCTTGTATCAAAGTATATCACCTTCTCACAGTCACAACGGATGAGGTCTTCCCTCTTCAGGTTACACGAGGAGAGCAAGTCTTTGACTCAGACGCATAGTATCCCGTGACCGTTTCCGACCCTTTCCCGGGCAAACACAAGATGTTTACCTAGTGAGGCTTGAACCTGAGAGTCTGAGACCTCTTGTCAGAACATCAGGGAGCCTGAGTGACCACTAGGCCACCTTGGTGATGGTTAGCTTCTCCTAGTCATGGTTCACAAAACCCATACCCTTGAACGCTATTCTAGATGCAATCAACATCTCCTTAAATTATAAATTAAAAAACCAGACAACTCATCTATCACTGATTCTAAAACCAAATTACTCGAGTGAATGGAAACATATTAAATTATCAATAAAACTCAACAAAAAATAGTTACTCTACATACCAGTACAAATAAAACAAAAACAAAACGTGAACTAATTCTCTTCCCATCTTCTCTCATCTTCCACCCTACCAAACCAACCGTGCCCAACAAATCTCGACACTGACACCACATTTTACTAATCACCTAAACTTAAATTAAGAGCACACGGTATCACAGTGTCATCCTCAGTGATGTCATCTGGACAGTGCTATGAGTGCACGTAAAATGTGGTTGACTGTTATTCTCGGTGTCGCACTAACATTGAGTATTTGAGTGGACGACACCGATTTTTGATGTCACTATAGGTAGAGCTCTAACAATTCATTAACCACGCGTCTAAACTAAAAACTAAATAAAACATTTCTAATTCTATAGAAATTGTTTATAAAAACTATTAGAAAACAGACCTTGGATTTATTCGCAGCGCTAAACTCCCACGGAGCATCCGACTTATTATCCGGAGTATCAATATGCTATACACAATTAAATGAATCAATAAGTTTAATCAAAACAAAAAATGAAATATAAATATCAATTAACAAATTAATTACTAGTATATATACTTACGTAGTTCAATGCAGTAGATAAGGATCGAGTTGACTGAAATTAAAATTAAATAAAAAAAAAATAGCTAGTTAGATCGAAATGATGAAGAGATAATAAAATTAGGGTTTTGAAATTAGGGGAAATGAACCTGAGGTGGTTGACGGAAAGCATGACGGATCTCGAGGAGACGTTTAGATGCGAGACGAGCGAGCATTTTTGGTGGTTAGACGGCGTTTACACACCGTTACAAACTGTTTTTGTGTGTGTGGATTTGGGGGAAATGATGATGTGAAGAGGGGTGTTTGGAATAAGTGTGGTGACCACAAGTTAATGAAAATTTTGACTTTGAGTTTAGTTTTACTTTAGCTAGTTACTCCAATACTACAAATACTAGATTTTTAAAGTTTACAATTTTAACTAGTAAAAAACTTTTGGTATTTTAGGGTTTCTATAATTTGTGTCTACACATGTAAAAAGTATTAGTTTTTTCTTTTTTAGGTCTCTTGAGGAGGACGAGCATTTCTTTATTTAGATATATGTTGTTTTATCGACTCACCGGGTTAACCATCGTCAAGTTGACCATCGTGTATTCGCATATCTTCACAAAATAGTTTTAGGGTCAAACATTGCTTGATAAACATAGTGAGAATTCTCAACAAAAACAAAAATGAAAAAAGTAATGATATATCGATTAAGCCGCATACATCTGAGTTAAAGACTTAAAGATATACTCTTCTCAAGTAACATGAACAGAGAACCTCATATGTTTACATGTTATATGTAACTATAACATAACATGAAATGGATATTCGAGTTGAAATTAGAAAGTTTGTAAAATTTACACATATAAATAATCGAATCAAGATGGACTCGAGAATATCAATGTCTAGCACAAGAAAAATGGTGGTATCATCTACTTTGAATGTGGACATGGTGTTTCCATCTCGATCTATATTTCTATGTGGTCATGGCCGAGTATTTTAAGGCCCTGAGATAACTCAAAATTAGACCTCAAAGTAAAAGTGTGCATGTTTTAAAACATACACTAAGAACTATTTACTTAAAATGATAGACCTTAAGAGTTAAGACTATTACATAAACATGTTAGTTCCTATAATTTTTTGAGCGACAAATATTTAAACTAAACCCCTATAGGTTATTTTATTAATATTAAAAAAAAAAAAAAAAAAAAAAAAAAAAAAAAAAAAAAAAAAAAAGAGAGAAAGAAAGTAAAAACTCTATATTTTTATGCATCAAATATAAATTTTGGAGCCTTAAAAAGTTTGGCGGCTTGAGCGGTAGCCTACTTCGCCCACCGTCAAGAACGGCTTTGTATGTGATATATGTGGTAACTAGCTTTAAAGCAGAAAAGAATTATACGTAACATCAAGTAAGATTGATTTTGATCATGTTAAAAATGAATACATTTTATTGCGATATGAGGTTCAACAATAATTCGGATCACGTCTCATATACGTTGATGGTTGATATTAACTCAATATGTGTTTTGAGCTTATATAGTAATCAAGCTTGATAAAATCTGATGTGATCAAACACACGTTTGAATTAGTTGTTAACTTTAATCTATTACGATTAGGTTGTTATATGTTATTTCGTGAAAAACTTGTAATTGGTTTCTTTATGAAAACTTACTTCCAGATGTATTGTAAAGTATAAAATATACTCAATTTTAGCATAAACTTACAAATTTTGGAAGAAAAGAAAAATTATTTCATTCGCATAGGAGAGAATGCTGGCTCGAACTTAACGAGCAAAACAAACAAGAGTACAAGATAAGACAACATTCAGCCCTATCTTGATGTGTACTGATTTATGGCCCATAAGCTATATTGCCATGTAAATATATGGCGATGTGATTGCAGATCGAAGAATACGCCCAGGCCCAGATAAACGTTTAGGCCAATTCTATACTGCATAGCTGCATGAAATACACGTAATTATTATTATTATTATTTTTCTTTTTGGGCCAAATCATGTTTCTGACTTTTTGACCGACTAATCTACAAGATTTGAATCTATCGACACACAGACTCAAACTAGATAAAGCACTATTTTTCAAAAAATTGGCGTAATCACTTCAAGATTGTTTGCACCCTAAAGTTAAATGAATATGCCATGGTTATTTCTTAACACTTTGATCACATTAATAACAAAAGTATCTTATATTTTCAAACTACAGTTTAGACTGGCCAAATATTATCCAACAAGAACGAGTCGAATTGCCAATTCATTTGAATTTCGAACATTTGCATGTCAACAATTGATTAACATTAAATAAGAAACCTTTTTCGCCAAAAACTTAACCGGCCTCTTATATATCAAAATTATCATAGATAAATCAAGTATCAAACAATGTTAATGATTAAGATGAAGAAGCGTGTATCATCGAACGTCAATCAGTTAGTAAAAAAGTTAAACGTTTACTCAGGGTCGGACATTTTTGAGGCGGTGTTATGCACATGCATATCCTAAAAGCAGCATTACTAGTGTAAGAGCGAAAGTCTTCGTTACATATTTTAGAATTTAATACTAAGTGCATATCATTTTTTAGCTTTATTAAAGAGTGCATATAAACTCACAAATTCCTGCGTCTGCTATTGCGTGTCTACTACGCAACAAGCAAACGTTGTTCATAGAGATTTACTATCAATTCAATATCATTCATACGAATAAAATTTGTGTAGTTATGAATATAAAATTAGAGGTATAAGCTATTAAGTACATTTGATATGATCTTAGCGTGTTAATTCTCTGGCCAAGAATTTGACAACTTTTAATGAGATCAATGGCAGATGCTCGCAACCACTACTAAAGTCACAAAAATTAGAAAGTGGGGTTCAAATGTGAACATATCTTCACAAAAGAATCTTGTCGCATTTCCAAGAAAAAGATGAAGGTGATGTGCAAAATCATCATGCAACGCATTTTGTGGTTTCAGTAAGCCTTACTAAAAGAGGCAAAAGCCGGCCACCATATTGTAAAAAGAGTAAAAAGCTTTTGAAAATGAAACGTACAAGCTAGGCACCTGCCTCATTTAACGGGTAAAAAGTTAGACTAGTCATTTTGAAATTGGACTAGATATTCTATGTCCAAGTTATTCAGGAAGAAGATGATGTATGCAGCCGTATTCTTGTGATCGTTTCCGACATTTTCTTTAACTACCATATATGTGTTCATAACGAGGTTTGAACTTTAAATGTCTTGCGTGATTGCGTGAAGATTAGTTGTCTTACCATGAGGCTATGTTGATTTTTTTTAGAACGAATTTTTTTTTATACTCTTATCGTGGGTGTTAATGAACTCGGGTTGGTAGGGTTCGTGTCAATTCGGGTCGGGACTCGAAATAATATAGCTGAACCCGACCCTATTTCAATTCAGGTTAGTTGGGTTCGGTCAATTCGCGTCTGTACGTTCCACTCGGATCGGGTCCATTCGAGTTCGAGTCAACCCGAATATGAGTCAAATGGTCATAAAATTGCATATATCTTCTAATTTAGAAACATAATTCACAAAATATATATATATATATATATATATATATATATATATATATATATATATATATATATATATATATATATATATATATATATATATATATATATATATATATATATAGTGTATCTTTATTTTCAGAACCCTGTTAAGTGCGGGAACAGCGAGAACTCCAATTTTTGCATTAGAAAATATGCATGTTCATATAAACATGTATGTTTTCTTACATACACCTTAATACACATACATGCATAACATATATGTTCATATAAAAACCTCATATCAAGGCAAAATGGTTTTATTTTTAGAACCCTGTTAAGTGCGGGAACTGCGAGAACTCCGAGAAAATTTCCAAAATTTAGGCCGAAAAAAATTTTCAACATTTCAAGTTTTGGTCGAGAATTTGACCTCATTCCCAAATTTGGTCATGCTCGACTGCTTCCAACTTGCTCGACCTTGCCAGCCCCAGTTTTTGACATGTGTCATTCCTTGACCTGCTTGGCTGGCTCGACTTTGACCTGACTCGCACTGCCTCTCCGACTCACCAAATTTTGACCACGTGTCATTACTTTTGTACTTCTTTATAAGAAAAGTAACAAAAGGATATGACACGTGTAACAAAAGGCAAAGACACGTGTCAAATTTTGGTGGCAGTCGACTGTTCCGGCGGTCGACGCATACCATGATGGATCCGGAATATTGATAGGGATGGATATCACGGAACAAGAGAGATCACACACGAATTGCTCAATAAGATAGACTGACCAAAAATCTAAAAAAATAACATTGAAAAATAAAAATCACTAGGAAAGGAAAGTCTTATGGTGCGACTATAAAATTAAAATAAAAATTCAACCTAAGACAAATATTTAATTCCATATAATTTCCGGCATGCTGGCTAGTCTCGGAAAAATACTGATACCTTGATTCTATTATTGCGACCTTGAATAGAGTATTTATACCACTCCAAGGAGTAAGTTTATGGATTTGATAGGCTTTACCAACCCAGGCAGTGAGATAGACCTGAGCCATATTATTGTGATGAGTTATGCATTGAGCTTTTGAGACCCGATGTTAAATGCGATTCAAAGAGTTATTCCGATTTATAATGGGATTGATTATCCTCACTAGAGCATGGGAATTTTATAGTGGAACGTTAGGATTGAGCAAATTATTATACTCGTAAGGAATCAAAAAAGGTTTAAAAAGTATGAGGAAGAATAATTCATTTATTATGTATTATTATGTTTTATTTGAGGAGCAAGTGAGAATTGATCCTTCTAAGGGTTGAGGTACGAGCCAGATTACATGTAGTGCTAGATGCAAACAGTATATGGAACAGAATAACTTAGGCATACTAAATGAAAGATGGGATCGCTAATGATATAATATCTAAAATGAGTACATATACAATATAAAATAATTGTACTAAAATAACGTTAATATTGGTACACAGAAGATAGTTGTTTACTTAGGGAGCCAAGTTTGCATATATTCAACTTCATAAAACTTATTATTACCGGTTTGATTATCTGCTGTTAGCACAATATGGGCGTGGTATTGACGTGAGTGGCTAACATGTTCCTTGCAACATCACATAATACATGGGGTGTTGTACGAACTTCACACCTCCTAATCTGTAGATTAATAAGCCCACTTCACTCAAAACCTATGTCGAGCCGACTAAAAATCTGTCCATGGGATTTAGTGGCAAACTTGTAAACCTCATAAATATTTCGTTTTTCCCGTTAAAATATTTCTTATAAACAGAAAAACCAACATAGCTCACAAACCTTAAAAGTTGCGGGTTAAGTCTCTCGTAAAACATTGTGAGGTATTATGTGATAGCTCATCAACCTTAAAGTTGTGAGTTCAAGTCCTCGTTAAACATTGTGATGGTGGAGGTAATTAATGTGTGAG
>LBNU01035530.1:0-11301 GCA_014162995.1 Artemisia annua
CTGGTTTGTGATCCCATAACTGATTAATAAGTGTATTCTATAATTTTGGAAAAGTTTGTACACGTGTGATGTGTGGTTGAGTTCTAACTTTTTTACTCCATCTTTTGGGATTATGATGATATGCTTATGTCAAATATTACAGTTAGCTTGACATTTGTTTTTAAACTTTTTTCTCAAAGATTAATTAAATTGTAAACGCATCTGTTCGGTTAATACTTGAACTAATGTTTATCTTTACTGTTCTCCTCTCCTGCGTACATGAAAGAGTCGTTACCATGTCGTTTGGAACAACGAATTTGTGGTGTGGTTAGATAGAGTACACTACTCCATGAAGGATCCCCGCATCTAATTGTCGTTGCTAATTAATAATTATCTCGAAGCTGAAAGTTTAGTTGTAATAGAACCACATAAACGGACTATAATGAGTAAACAATAACATTTAAATGTTGTATACAAAAGAAATCAATGTGTCAACATAACCCGGATACTTTTTACCCGAAATACAAGCATGATTTAGTCATGGTGAACAAAGCCCGTGCATCGCACGGGCCATGATACCTCGTTTAGATAATTATAATCTCATTCATATACATCAATTCAATATATAATGATAATTAATAGAGTAAAGTCTAAAATACATCCTTGTTGTTTGCCCATTTGAACACCCTACATCCCTGGGCTGATAAGTTGGCACATTTACATCCCTCCATTAATAAAAGTCAGCCATCATACATCCGTGAGCACAAACAGTGCAATTATTTCTTTGTTATCTTCTAATGTTGATCAAACATGAGGGAAAATATTTGCATCGTTAGTCCTCAGGGATATATAATGTCTAACGTTTATTTTTAATTTTATTTTATTATTATTTATTTGTTTGTTTATTTTATATTTTTATTTTCATATATATTTTTATTATTATTAATAATTTATATTTATATTTTTTATACTTTTCTATTTTTCATTTATTTATATTTTTTTATATTATTTTACTAAGGGAAAACGAGCATGAGTATAAGCATAAAATATATAGATTTTTAGGCTAAAAAATTAATCGTCCTTAATCACCGATTAGATGAATTAGTATCCTAAACCTATGTGAGTTTCATCTCAGTTATATTATAACTTTGTGAACTATTATTGCTTAATGAATTAGTTATATTATCATGTTTAATACGAATTACTAGACGTATAAGACATTTGAACATTTAAGTAGGATCTTTTGATCTAGATCCGATCTTACGATTTCGATCTTGCAAAAATAAAAAATGGGTAGTAAGATCTCGATCTTAGCCTTGCTTAAAACAATAGAAAACCCAAATCCAAATACCTCCTCACCCCATCTTAATTCATATTCTTCATCTGGATTCTTTTATCAGGTATCAACAACGTACTTCAAAATGAAGTGGTTGATACTTAATAGAATAATGAGGTTGAAGAATATGAAAATGGGGTAAAAAGGTGTTTGGATTTAGGTTTTCAATTTTTTGAAGGAAATAAAGATAAACGGGCGTTTGGGTGTTTGAAGAGACAACGACGACAACAACAGCAGTAGCAACAAAAACAACAACAAATAATTAATAAATAAAAGAAAAAAATTAAAAATAAAAAAATATATAAATATATAAAAAAAATGAAAATGAAAAATAAAGAATAAATAAAAATAATAATAATACCTATGAGTCGAGTTCGAGCTCCATTATACTTGATTCATAAGGCTCTCGAGCATTATCAAGCTTAGTCTAAATCAAATATTTACCTTTTTATATGCATATAAATACTTAATTATCATAACCATATAAAGTAATATGTGTAGGAAGGAAGTCTAGTCAACTTTGATATAACGATTATTAATAGAACTTGAACTTGAAATGTAGGTTCGATCTACTAGCTCTAGTAGAGTTGCTCGACTTGAAACTCCAAGTTTGATTTGAGTTTCGAGCTCGAGTTTCATTAGTCAAGTCAAGTTCTAGTTTGACTCAACTCGTATCAATTACACCCCTAATATTGAAAGATCAATAGTAGTTAATTATTAGGCTGCCCATACCGGACGGACGTAATGGTGCATGTCAAAACAATACGTGAAGGTAGTTGAGCTCGTCTGTGCCGACAATTACAGGGGTGAGGACCTGATTGTAGGGGAGAAAGGTTGTGGTGACAACTGGTGATGGTGTGTTTTGTGTGAGTGTGTATTCCACTATTCCGTGGATGCATTCCTTCTGTAACCTCTTTGAAGATTAATAAAACAATCACTAAGATGATAATGCAAGTTTTAATATGGAAGTTACAAACATAAAAAATACATCAAGAGCATGAGAAGGTATGCCGGTTAAAAATAAATAAATAAATAAATAAATAAATAAATAAAATAAAAGGTATGTGGGTTTCATTATAAAAAAAACGGTAAAACACCATTGTGGGCTTGGACTCCCAACCCCAGTAACCCTAAACTTGATTATGAAATATTTGATGTCTCTATGAAATCAGACACATGTTTATAAAATCAGATTTGTGATACAAATCACATGTGATTTTTTCAGTCGTAACTGAAAAAAAAAATGAAAAAAAAAAAAACTTTCGAATAAAGTGTTATGTTTTGATNTTTTTTTTTTTTTTTTTTTTTTTTTTTTTTTTTTTTTTTTTTTTTTTTTTTTTTTTTTTTAATGAAAAAATGAGTGGTTTGTATTGGTTCATTGAATTTTTAAATAATTTTGGTTCTACATTGATCTCAATTCTATGAGTTAATTACTTGAGAATGTATCTATCTTACCACTTTTTATAGTTCCATATAGTCGCTCAAATACTCCAAATCCTTCTTGATAACTCCATAATCACCATTAATAATCTTTTCGACCACAACTAATAACTAAAACAAATATCAAAATCAAAATATTCTAAAAGAAATAGTGTTTGAATTTTTATTGTTCTTTCGTACAGTAGCAAGAAATGGAAATCAGAACGAAAGAAAATGATTTTTCAAATACATTCTTTATATGACCATAATCCAAAGGGAATGATTTGCACACTCAATATATTTTATTGGAACATTGACAATACAAGTAGATGAAGTACAATATGAGTTATGTACAAGTAACTGAAGCATAAAAAAAAATATCCCAATAACTATTTAGAATGTGCAAATCAACTCCCTAATTAAAAGCTCCTCCAACGGTTATTTTACGTCTCTTTTGTTTGTTATTGTTGTTGACCGTTTGAAAACATAGTGTTGGCACTGAAATTGCTTGATCTCTATGCACTGGGTCAATTTATTCCTGAAGTTATTGGGCTGGATTCAAATCTCGTATGGCCTATTTCTTGGGCTTAAAAGACTTGTGAATTTTCGAACTGTTAAGCTTGATCGATGCAGATATTTAGTTATAAACTTTGCCTTTGGCTCTTCTTTTGCTCCTCATTTGCTCCATGATCACATGTAAGTTACCTACAAAACCAAGTAACAAATAGAAGTAATATTTGTAACTTAATAATAATTTTATTATTTATTTGAAGGTATTTTTGGTATTAAAGCATGAATTATGACATCATCACTACCTCGCATTGAGCTTTGATCGTCATCGAGCAAAATCATCATAAACATTAAGCTAAGTAAAATCTTGATTCCTTAACTGATATGAAATTAAGTTAAACTTTATTAATTAAAAAGCTCGGCGTTCGATGATTCCCCAAAATTGATCCTTTATTGTTTAATTATTTCTATATTTTATCATATAAAAACAATTTAAAATTTTGACAAAATTCGAAATTTTTTGCAGAAATTTTATTTAATTAAAAAAAATTAGCTCACTTTGGAGGTTGCTAAAAAAACAAACAAATAGGTATATATATGATAATAAGGATATATATCTCGCCCCACATTTAGAATCGAACATTCTTCTGAAATGTTTTAAATAACATGATGCCAACTCCACATTTAGAACGAAAAAAGAGAAATGTGACGTTTCTAAATGCGAAAATGAGACTGCAATATAAGAATAAGATCAGAGAACGAAAAAAATCCCTCTAGTGTAGGCTCACAGATCGGTAGTAACGGATAAGTATAGTGGAGCCCAACCTCAGCATTCAAGAAAAACTACTCGGTCTCAGGAATCATGACCGGAGCAAATAATAATATAGAAGATAAAAGTCCATGGTAATGTCGCGCTCATGTTCAAATATCATGTGACAATTATAATATAAGTCCTAAAACTCAAAAGAATTGTTACAGTACAATGTAATACTGTATGAGGACGGATATAAAGACAAGAACATTACAACCAAGTTTTATTAATTGCTAATATAAAACTAAATTACTAAAATATACCTACATGTAGATAAACTATTATTTATTTTATAACGACGGGTTAGCACTCAAAGCGCTTGTTTTTCTTCGAGTCTCTAGCTTAACTCTAGTTTTATGCGTCTAATAACAGTATAATAACATTTGGTTATGTGGTTTGGAAAAATTTACATGTCTTTTTCAAACATTTTATAGTCTTTTTGCAAGCAATAAAAGTCGCAGAAGCTCAAAAAAGATTGTCTACTTGAGCATAGTTTTATACATAAATGGTTACCCTAGTCAAATACTTTCAACTACAACATATTAAAGTCCTACCTAGCTCTTCCTACATAGTAATGATGAACAGAAAAGCAAAGTATCAACTACCATATAAACTGAAAAATGGAAAGAAAAAAAATATATAGGAAAACTGAATTCAATCAAAGCAAACCAGTTTTTGTTTAATTGACCCAAAAATGTTGGTGCATTTTGTTTAGAAAATAAAGTTTCATTCAGAATAATTTATTGGAGATTTTAGAGATGAACTATTAGAAAGAAATGATTTTTCTTATAAATATATGTAAATTTTAGTTCAATTATAACAAGATCGATAAATCAATGTCCAATTGTCCATATTCTTGAAAACGCTTATAAGATTTTAATTTCCTCTTAACAATGCCTCTACGATGGTACGAAACTTGCACAAAATTGCCTTCACCATTACAAAAAAGTGGTAGTCGAATATTGTTATGTTGTTGTCCGTAATCTCTAAAAATGTGATATAAAAACGACTTGATTGACTTCTATGCCACCTTATTTGTTCAATTTGATATCAATGGATTCCTCTTAGCGAAGGTTATTGATGCAACCAAATTTGCACCCATATTGATTATGGCAATGGCATAGTCCAAAATGGCTACCTATAAGTTTTAAAATGCAGTAAATAAAAGAAAAGGACCTATGAAGTTTAGGCCAACCTTCACAAGTAATATCGATGTACTCCATTTGGTGCAACATTTGCAAAGCAATGCCCATGATATAGACTTGACTGAACCATGCACCCTCCATCTTTGACTTAAATACTTAATAGTAGCGACGTATTAATGGTGATGCTAGTAGTACTATACCAGCCAACATCATAGTATCATACACAGGGTTGGACCGAGTGGTTTCCGGAGATGCATGAGAACCTCATGAATTTTTTTTGCGTAGTTATGTCAAATATATCAATTTTTTAAAAGGAATCCGGTCCTTAATTTTTGAGTTACGATTTTGATACTATTCATAATATGAACCTGATAACTCTTGGTCCTGGATCCGTCACTGATCGTACATCAATATTAGTATCATGTCAAGGGTGCGTTTAGTTGGGAAAAAATTCTCTTGTTTTCTATAGTTTTGTAAGAATTTGGAAGGGAAATAAATCTCCACAAAATACTTGAAAATATAGAAAACGCGTTTAGTTGATGTTTATATTTTCTATTTTGAAAAAGGAGGAAGGTTGTGGGTTACAAAGGAAAACAATGAAAACAACTAAAATTTGTTTTTTAATTTTCCTTGTTAAGTTAAGAAATAGGGGATTTTGTGTTTCGCAAAATATTTGTTGGAAAATGCTTATTTGAACGCGATATCTACTTTTCTTAGTTTTCACAAAACATTTTGTGGAAAACAAGAATGTTTCCCCCAACTAAACGCACCCGTTGTTGATTCCTTTTTGTTATGTAACTGAGATAAAACTTTTGCCATCAGTTGTTAAGTTTAGAGAGAGCCGTATATGAGGGGTGTGCGAGGTGTGTAATTGTACACGGCCTCAAAATTTGAAGGGCCTCAAAATGTAAACCTCCTAGTATACTCGGGAAGTCAAAATTTACTTCGGACAAAAAATGGGTTAACGATATATGATTTTTATGTTTTGTATATTTGTAAGAATTGATGCTATATTGTTAAAACACTAAGTTTTTTTTTCAATAGTTGATATGAGATACATTTTACCGTCATATTGTTACGACATAAATTTTTGCACATAGCCTCCGAAATCTCAGCTACGGCACTGAGTTTTGAAAACAAAAGATTAATAGATATACGAGGATATGAGGTGATGGTCATTTTATCATTGTTAAATGAAAAACTAAATATATATTACATGAGAAACATGTTTATTAACTAATTTTTCTAACGTTGATTCACCATTTCATGAATTTGCCTAAATATATGTAGAACCATAGATCAAGAATCAGATTATAAGCTTAAGTGCATGTCTATACTTACGCGTAATGTATTGGATTTTAATGAAGCTTAAACATATTACTCAAAACCTATTAGATTGCTTGTAGTCAGAGCCTTGTCCCACATGAGGTGCTGATTAGTCTGGTGAGTCGCTTGTGACACCACACTATCCCACCTTCCTCCTCAACCTTGACTCACAAAATTGGATCGTGGAGGTGGTACACCTCACGTATGGAGTATGGGTGTTGTGTGTGTTTATATTTGAAGGGAAAGTGTTTTACCATGTAGGCAATTGCCTTCTTTTCTTATAAATAAAGAACACAATTTTTATAAAGATTACAATTATACTTCTTTCAAACACTCATCCTCTACACCTCATTACCCAATATAAAATCATTTCAAAGGTCTTTACCACCATCAATCATTGTTGTATGTGGTTTCAATTTTGACTAAAACTATGTCCCTAATGCAACGATAAAAGACATTTACGCGATGATGTAAAACGTCGTTATATTACGTGAACCGGTTGTAAGGCTCTAATGCAAGTGACATTATCAAGTCAAGGTGAGTGAGTTGTAGACAAGTTTAGGATGAACACAATCATCCTTTTGACTCTCCATCAAAAGTAATTAAGAAAAGGTCTCATAGCATCTTTCATCATTCAAATGAATGCAAAGTTGTTGTAGCATTATTGTCAAAAGCAGACATGAAACCTTCTAAATTCACTAAAATAGTTAATGCGTTTAGAGGTGGTGAAGAGCATCAACCCACTCGAGTTCAATGTTCCGCTATTGTTAGTGAAAAGAGAAAATGTAACTTAGGCAAAGAATGTCATGTAATTATTATGCATTTTAAGGAAAAGGCCGAGTTGTATAAAGATTTTTACTTTGCAATGGACATAAATGAAGATGGCATACTACAAAATGTGTTTTGAGCAGATAGGAGATCAAAAACATCATATTGCCAATTTGGTGACATTGTTGTCTTTTATGTAACTTATAAGACAAATAAGTTTAGTTTTTCATTTGCACCATTTGTTGGAGTGAACAACCATGGTTAGTTTATTCCACCAGGAGTCACGTAGTTGAAAAATGAGTCTGAAAATACATTTAAATGGTTATTTGAGCAGTTTCTAAAATGCATGAATGAGTGCCCCCTCCTGTAGCTCTCATTACAGACTAAGATTTGGCAATGGGTAAAGGAATTTCAAAAGTTTTTCCAAACATGAAACATCGGTATTGCGCATGGCATATTCAAGGCATGTTTTGGAGCATCTATAACCATTTCGATCTCGATATGATGATTTCGAGGATACATACACTCAATAGGTTAAAAGCCAATATGTTGAAGAATTTGAATCGGGATGGGAGACGCTGAAGGAGAAATATCACATAGAAGATGATAGTTGGTTGGGAAACATGTTCAAGTCGCGTCGTCATTGGGTAAAAGCATATCTCAAAGATACATTTTTTTCTGGCATGACAACCGGTGGAAGGAGTGAAAGTATACATTCATTTTGTGATGGTTTTTTCAACGCTAAGACCATGCTAAATGAGTTTGTAGTCCAGTATGACAAAGCTGTGAGTTCTCAAAGAAGTGCAGAAAAAGACCAAGATTTTAGAACTTTCAATTCAAAGCCCACATTATACAGTAGTGATCATCCGATTGTAGAAATGGCGGCAACATGTTATACTCAAAATATTTATGCTATAGTTATAAAAGAGTGGAAAGCTAGTTTTGATTGTCGTTATGAAATATTAAGCACATATGGTGTTAAGGTTATATACTGTGTTGGGTTTTTGAAAGGTAACACGGAAAATTGGAAATCCATTGAATACAATGTTAGTTCGGACATTTTTGTTACTTGTGCTTGTGCAGGGTTTGAGACTTTTGGAATCTTGTGCAAACATATTGTGGAAAACTAGAAGGGGGTTGAATAGTTTACCGGTTTTTTAATTTAATTGCTTTAGAAAACTTTACGTGTAATCAACAATCGTCACTAATAACCAATAAGTAATATGCAAGAATAGAGTAAGAAACAATCAAACCACAACATGAATGTTTATCGTGGTTCGGCTATAAGGACTCTTTTTCCTTGCCCTACCCCACGCCCCGAGTATCCAACTCGAGAGTTTCTTTCACTAGTCAACAAGCTCCTTTCACCGGTGGAGAAACCTTACACGTCGCTTACACAAGATTACCGACACAAAGCTAGATGTCGAGTTCTTTTATAAGGGCACAACCACTCCCGTCATACTATGTATTTTGAGGACTAAAATACTAACTGATCACTAATGAATAGATACAATTAATGAAAGTATGAACAACAAAAGTTCACACACTACTTAAACAAACAAGTATTGCAACTTTGCGTTGAAGCTTGTATGTCTTTGATATGAGTTTGTGATCTTCTTGCTACAAGAGAATCTCACTAAAATGAAAGATGAATGAGTTAGATATAAGTAATGAGAGAATGTATGATAATATATGATTGCAAGTGATGATGAAATAACTTGAGATGGCTTGCTATTTATAGAAAAACAAACCCAGTAGGCCACGGATTGGACGGAACCAAATCAAGGGTTCTGTCCGTGTTGGAGTTTGGTTCCGCCAAACTCTGACTCATAATCCTCCAAGTTTTCTTTCAAATCTGATCAAGATATTGCCATATATTTCCTTGATACTTTGAGTAGCAATCTAAATAATATCTTTACCATATCTTCCAAAGATTATACAATCTTCCAAAGATCATGATGCAACACATGATGTAATAATACATTTCTATTTATGTTTAAACTAGTGTGTACTTGTAAAATGCAAATGGTAAATAAGTGATGTTTAACTTGTATAATAAAAGGACTTGTGGCATAATATGTATAAGACATAACTATATTTATAATTGTTGCTAAAATAAACTTTATATTTTGTCGTTAACAAAATATGGCAAAGATCGTAAAATATAAATAACGTTTTTCGGACGATATTTGTATTAACACATATTCTCTACATTATGAGATGAGAGTCTTTAACGACCATTCCAGACCATTACATAATACAAGGTTGACTATGAAGGAAACATATAAGGTGGGAAGTATTGAAACTCGATGGCGAGATAAAAATGATATTGCTATAAAATAAGTTATTTTATTAAGTATATGGTCCATTCGAGCATAATTCAACAGAACACTACAAGATGGGCGAGATTCCTTCAATGAAATTAACAAAATTGATGACATTCTTAATGGTCTTTTGGAATAACAGAGTATAAGAAAGAAAACTAGAGTCGAGTTAACACTAATATTGATGCTGATATACCATCCACACAACAAGAGAACATTTCACAACAACGCCTTTAAAACAAAAGGAACATGTCACAGCATCTTTCAGTTTCTAATCCCCTAGTTTCAATGAAGACAAAAGGTCACCCAAAAGGTGTTGTAAAAGTAAAGCCTGGTTTGGAGATCTCTTTGGACTTGAAAAAAAAAATCTTGTGGTTATTATGGAGAAAAAGGTCATAACAGGAGTAGATGTCTAAAGAAAAATGTTTGTTTATGCTTCATACTCAACATTGCATCTTTTGTGTTTTGATTCTCATTTTTATTGTTTTACTATTTCAGAATGATGATGCAGAAAAAAGAGAGATAGAACGAGGTGAAGCTGATAATTAAGTGAAGCATATTTCGAGCTATTTCAAAAGGACGATGATATGTTGGTTCTTTTGTTTATTTTGATGTTCGTTCTAGGCAGATTAGTGTTTGGACATTATCTATATTATCTTTATTTGAAATAAAGTTGTTATGAGTTACTGATATGTGTGATGTCTATTACTTAAATATGTGAGAAAGATGAGATAAAATAAAAATGTGTGATGTTACTGCAATTTCAGCTTATATCAGTTAGAAGTGTGAAGGCAAAGAGTCTGCAACAGGGTCTGCATATGCATATGTGTAATTCCATTTTTTAATGTTTTTAAGGTTGTGTGTGAGGTCCCTTGGTATAATGTTTTCATTTTGGATGGACATGTCTTGTTTATTTGCTTGGCATTTAATGGGTAGGCATGGTTTCATTCGTATGGACTTTTAAGGGTTCGATCACATGGGTATGTTCCTATAATTTGGTCCTTGTATGTTCTTTGTTTGATAGAAAATAGGAAAATATATGTTTGAGATAAAATAGGGAAAAAGTGAGTGTTTGAAAAGGGTGTAATTGTAATTTTTATAAAAATGGTGTTCTTTTATATAAAAAAAGAGGCGATAGCCTACATGGTAAAGCAGGTAATATTTTATTTGAATTATATAAATATCGTGGTATAGATAAATGATGAGTGTGAATTACGTAGTATAGTGTTTGAGTGGTGAATGTGTATAAAAATAAAGATGATGTGAATTTAAGCTATGAAAATGATGAACGAGAACAACGACAACATGATTTTCTGCTATACTTGATAAAAACCTGCTACTTCTAGCTCTGTCTTTCTTTCCCAACACTAAAAATCGTTAGCCATCGATAACCATCACATTAAAAAAAAGAAACGGAGAAAAAGAATCTGGAAAACCTCCACCAAGCTAATTTAGTAATTTTTGTGATTAGAGTATCATGATATCGAGTGGTTCATTGTCAAAAGAACAACAATGCTTTGTAGCATTTTCAATTGATTTGTCAAGAAGTCTTAAGTCGAAACGTCATTTAAAAAACATTGTAAAAATAGTATACATTTTCATAAATGATTACAAATCAACTCAATTATCGCTTAAACGAACGAACTTTTTTTTTTTTTTTTTTTTTTTTTTTTTTTTTTTTTT